>CAOLHI010003837.1:0-150557 GCA_948474755.1 Ctenosaura bakeri | reverse complement strand
CCAAAATGAGCATCTCGAAGGGACCGGCAATCCAGCCTGTAGTGGTGCACAAAGGTCGATGGCTGGGACCAGGTCACCACAAGGCAGAGTTCCTGCAGGTTGACTCCTCGTAGGAGGGCTGCAGATGTCACTACGGCTCTAGTTGAATGAGCCCGGAGCAAGTCTGGCGGAGGCTTCTTGGCGAGCTCGTACGCCAGGTGGATAGTCTGGACCACCCATTTTGAGAAACATTGGGTGGATACCTTGTGGCCTCTTCGACGCCCGCCATAGCACACAAAAAGATGCGGAGTCTGTCGAAAAGAGGCAGTTCTATCCTTGTAGAAGGCCAAGGCCCGACAAACATCCAAGGAATGAAGGCATCTTTCCAAAGGTGTAGTTGGGTCTAGGTAGGAGGTTGGTAAGATGATGTCTTGACTAAGGTGGAAGTTCGACACCACCTTCGGTAGGAATGAAATGTCCGGCCAAAGAATCACTTTGTCTCTGTGGAACGCCAGGAAAGGTTCGTCAGACCTTAGGGCTGTCAGCTCTCCCGCTCGCCTGGCTGAGGTGACAGCCACCAGGAAGGCAGTTTTCATGGTGAGCAGTCTGTCATCAGCAGTCACCATGGGTTCAAAGGGTGGTCCCGTTAGCTGCAATAGCACCACAGATAGAGACCACAGCGGTAGCAGTGGTGATACTGGCGGGTACAGGTGCTGCAGGCCCTTCATAAACTGCTTGATGGTGCCGTCCCAAAAAGCGCCACCGATGGAGATCGTGGAGGCTGGTATGCCATGATGGCGGTGAGGTAAACCTTCAAGGAAGGGAAGGCCAAGCCCTGCTGTCGAAGGTGTAAAAGGAAGTGGAGCACGGTAAGCAAGTTGACAGGCGATACCGGCTCCTGTCATGCCTCAACAAAGGTTACGAACCACCGCCACTTGTAATGATAGTTGCGGCGCGTCGACTCCTTCCTGGCTGCAGTCAAGACATTTCCTATGATGGGATTGTCTAGGGCGATATCCTCCAGGCATGGAGAGCCAGGAGCGGTAGGTCCGGGAGGAGTACGAGACCGCTGGAGTGGGACAGGAGGTCCGGTGTCATCGGGAGCCTGAGTAGTCGACCTCGTGTGGCCTTGAGCAGGGGCCTGAACCAGTACTGCCTCAGCCAGTATGGGGCTATTAGGACGATGTCGGCTCAGTCTGCAAGGATCTTCGATATCACCCGGCCAAGGAGGGGAAATGGACGGAACGCATAGAGAAGTCCCTCGTTCCACTTGAACTGGAAGGCATTGCCGACAGAACCATGATCGTGGCCGGCCCTCGAACAGTACCGACGGCACTTCGCATTCTTGCTCGTGGCGAAGAGGTCGACCGTCGGCTCGCCCCACCGGTCTCGAATCATCTGAAATGCCTTGTTGGAGAGGGACCACTCGTGGTGGCAAGAGGTGTCCCTGCTGAGGGCGTCTGCTGTGGTGTTCTGCCCGGCCAGGTGAACTGCCACGGGATGGATTCGAAGCGAGACACACCAGTTCCAGAGATTGAGGGCTATGTTGAGGAGGGTGGTCGAATGAGTCCCTCCTTGCCTGTTGACGTAGCAGACCACCGTTGTGTTGTCTGTGAGGATCAGCACCGTGCGGTCTGTGACGAGGTGGCGAAAAGCCTTCAGCGCTTTCCAAATCGCGAGCAGCTCAACGGCGTTGATGTGGAGGACGGTCTCATCGTTGATCCACCGGCCTCAGACTTTGAGCTCGCCTCAGTGGGCTCCCCAGCCGAAGAGGGAGGCATCGGTTGTTACCGTCACCCGCAGTGTCAACTCCCGGAACGGCATCCCTGACATGAGGTAACTGTAGGACTGCTACCATAGCAGGGAGGAGCGTACCTGTGGGGGTAGTCGAAGTAGACGTCTCTGATCGTCCAGTAGCAGGTCGAAGACTCAGACGAATCAGTGTTGAAGGGGCCGTGCACGGAGCCTGGATAGGTAGGTCACAGCTGTGGTGGAAGCCATGTATCCAAGGAGCTGTTGGATTCTCCTTGCCGATACCATCAGGGCGTTGAAGACTGTCGACGCGGCCCGACGAAATGTCCGTGCACAGTCGGTCGGTAAGTAGGCCTTTGCCGACACCGAGTCCAGGGTTGCCCCGATGAAGTCTAGCACTCTTGCGGGCTCGAGGTGGGACTTCTTTGGGTTGACCTGGAGACCGAGACAGGTCAGAAGTGTCAATGTCCAGTGGATGTCATTGTAAAGTTTTTGTCTGCAGGACGCCACCAACAGCCAATCGTCCAGGTAGGGATAGATGGGGATGCCCTTCGTCCGCAGGTATGATATCACTGCGGCCATGCATTTGGTGAAGACCCTGGGCACGGTCGAAAGTCCGAACGGTAGCACCCTGTACTGGTAACAGGTGCCATCGACCGTGAACCGTAGGTATCGCCTGTGCTGCGGGTGAATGGCGATGTGGAAATAAGCATCCTGAAGATCGTCGGAGTCGAACCAGTCCCCCCAACGAAGGAAGGGCAGGATCGAGGACAGCGTAACCATCTTGAACCTTTTGGAGTGGATGTAGTAGTTCACCCCTCTGAGGTCTAGGATGGGCCGCAGGGTTCCATCTGACTTCGGTACCATGAAGTACCAGGAGAAAAAGCCGGTGTTTTTGGCTGAAGATGGAAGTTGCTCGATCGCCCCTTTCTGAGGTAAGGACTGGATCTCTTCCAGCAGGGCCGAGCTGGCTGGGGTGGAATAGTAGACGACTCGCGGTGGAATATCTTGAAATCCTATGGCGTAGCCAAGACGGACGATGGAAAGCACCCAAGAGTCCGTGGTGACGTAGTGCCATTTGGCGAGGTGTCTTGCCAGGCTCGGTTGGTCTTGGAAGGCTGCTGGCAGGCTGAAGGTTGGTTGTGGTGGCAACCTGCGAAGGCGGTCAAAACCGGGACTTCGCGTTGGAGGAAGACTTCTTCGAAGCCGAAGCCGGGCGTCTCCTGAACGGTCTTCGGGCCGAGGAAGCAGTCGATGGTTGGGACCACATGGAACGAGGCGATCGCTGATAGGTGGAGGAGGAGGACCTGCACCACGATGGTCATGAGCTGAAGGATCGACAAGGCTGAGGCGGTTGGTTTATGCCCATCTTTTTAGCGGTTAGACGCGCCTTACCAAGATGGTCCATAGCCTCATCGGTCATGGTGTGAAATAGGCCCTGGTCGTCGAAGGGGAGGTCTTCAATTCGCCTTCGACTGTCCTCCTGCAGTCCCGACGACCACAGCCAAGCATAGCAACGGAGGGTGACGGATCCTACCATAACTCTCGAGGCAACCTCCACGGTGTGTCTCGAGGAGAGGATCTGCTGGTTTGCCAGCGCCACTGCCTTGTTGAAAAACTGTGAGGCACCTGGGTGACTCTCTTCCGAGAGGGTGTCAAAGAGAGGAGCAAAGCGGTCCAGCAAACTCCTGAGGTAGGCTCCGAGGCATGCCTGCGTGTTGGACGCCCTGGCAATCAGCGAGGAGGCAGAGTAGAACCTCCTGCCGAAGGTGTCCAACCTACGGCCCTCATGGTCCGGCGGGGTGGTATGGGCCCTGTTGCTGCCCTTGGTCTGGGCAGATTCCACCACAATAGAGTTCGGCACCAGGTGGCAGAAGAGGAACTCCGCGTTCTCCTTCTGCGTTCAGTAGAGATGCTCCAGCCGGTGCAGAATTGGCTGGGCAGAGGCCAGCTTGGCCCATGGCTGTCTCAGGGCCTCCATAAATGCTGGCAGGAAAGGCAAGGGAGCGGTGGCTGGTGGACGGATGTCCACGTAGTGGAAGACGGGATCGTCCACGGCAGGAGCCGGGTCTTCAACTTTTAAGCCGAGCGCCATAGCCATGCGTAAGAGGATCGCTGAAAATTGTTTTACGTCCTCCAGCGCAGACTTGGGAGCCGGTTCTCTGAAGCCCAGGGGAGGTGACTCGTGTGACTGTGGTGTCGAGTCCTCTGACTCCGTGTCCGACTCATAGGAGTTGGATGAATGGCTAGGAGACCTGTTGCCAGACCTCTCCCTAGCGGGTTTATGGGGAGGCAGGTCTAAGGTCACAGTTTGTGTCGCCGCAGCTGCCGGTACCGCCGACGATGTTGTGGTCAGAGCCATTGTCCGAGGCGTTGCTGTTGAGGCAATGGGCACCACCGCAGGGCGTGCTCAGTGGGTCACCTGGGTGACTGTCGTAGTCAGTTCCATTGCCCGTGTCGAGGTGACTTCTGACACCGGGCGGGTTGCGGTCAAGGTCACCCGTGGAGGAGACACAGCCCTATAGCGAGGTGTTGGCTCTCTGGATCTCCTGTGATGAGGAGAGGGCGACCGGCTCGGCGACCTCTGATACCGGGAGTGGTGGCCTTCCCTTGGCGGCGAGCGGGATCGATGATAAGGCGACCAAAACCAAGGGTCAGGGTGGTACCCATCCCCGTACAATGGAGAGTAGGATAGGTACGACCCCGGATGCTCATGCCATTGATGTTCTCGGCCGTACCTTCCAAGATGGGAGGCGGAGGTGTACGGCAAGTCGGTAGAGGTGCGAGAGTATTCTCTCTCGTAGCCCAACTCCCTCAGGCGCGCTGGTGGAGGCCTGACTCTCCGCTCGGGAGAGCAGGATTCGCTCCTGTCGGAGGGTGCCCGGTGGCTGGGCAGAGGCCAGTGTTGGGCCATGATCTCCTCCCAGCAGTCTACCAACCTGCGGTGACTCGGCGGGGGTTCCTCAGCCGATAAGACGGGTGGTTCTGAGGGCAAGACCTCCATGGTCTGCTCCTCATCCGACACCTCAAAGACCTCTTGCGGGTCCGACTGCTCGTCTGGAGCCCCAGCGAGCTGAGTTGGCGGAGCTGTGGGGAGGCGTGTCTCTTTGGAAGGAAAGCGCCTCTTTTCCTTTCTCTTCTTTTTCTTCTCCTTCTGCTTGCCACCGTCTGGGGCAGCAGGCCGCTTACGTTGAGCAGCAGTTGGAGGTTTGGTCGAAGTGGAGGCCTGCGAGCCCGCAGGTCCCTCCTCAGTTGTCCTAGCCACCGCTGGCAACTTTGGGATCCTCGGGAGCAAGGAAATGGACGGTTTCAATGCTGGTACCGAGCCCGGTACCAACATGGTGGATGGTGCGGCAGCTGCCGACACCGCCGATGGAACAGTCACTGGACGTGATTTCTCTGACATCACAACGTGGGCTTCGGGCTGATCTCTCGCTCGCAAGGATTCCTCCCGACAGTACGATTTCAGCCTTGCCGAGCGGTTCCGTAGAGTTTGTGTGGTGAACTCCCGGCAAATAGAGCAGGCCCAAACGTTATGGGTTTTCCCCCAAACAAAAAAGGCATTCACAATGTTTATCGGATAAAGCAACTTTCCGTCCACACGATGCACACTTCTTAAACAGGGCCGACATAGACTAAGAGTCCAAGGCAGGCAAAGAAGCTCAAAGAAGGAGAAGAGTCCGAGAATTCGAAAGGAAACGAAGGAAAAGGAGACGAACGGAGGGGGTCCAAAACACCAAAAACAAATCCATAATCCAAAGCCGTAGTCAAAGTCCAAAAAATCGAGCCAAGCCAAGAAAATCCAATGAATAAACAAGAAAGCACAAGCCACAAGCAAAGAACCTTCTGTACACCAAGGCGGACGAGAAAGAACTGAGGAGTGGCCATTGCTCGGTGGGATAAGCATGCGCAGTACCAGCATGGGGGAGGGGTTCCTGCCAAGCTACCAAGCTCTAGAATCTTTCGAACGCTACCGCGCACGCGCGAAAGCTCCTAGTGTGTGAGGCACAGAGACCACGAAGAAGAAGGAAAAAACCTCTTCTGATAGAGCTTGTATTATTTAGAGATGAAATACAATGCAGGACAGCCTGCTCATAAACATCTGTTCCTAGGCATTTCACTCCGTGCACCTGATGAAGTAGACTTAAGTCTACGAAAGCTTATGCTACCAATTTCTTTCTCTCAATTAGTCCCAAAGGTGCTACAAAATCCCTTTACATACTGATGCAGACTGAAAGATAGCTATGTCTTTGAATGCAGGACACTACCCTAAATACACATTTGCAAGTTAAGAGCAGAGGGCATCTTTCATTCCAATGGAGCCACAAAGACTACTCATTCCAAAAGAAAACAGAGCTGCCAAAAGGAAGCTTCATACTGCTGAATAGAGAGAACAAGAGAGGAAGGGGGAAGTCCTACATAGCAGCCAAATGTGTATGATATTCCCTCTTATGGCAAAATCAAACATTTATTCTGTGCCTACAGTTTCAAACTTGGTTCTATAAAACAACAACCTTACATCTTTTGTGGAAAAGAAAAACAGTAATTATTTCTAGTTATTAGTTAACAATATTAACAATAACAACAACTTCATTTATAACTTGCCTTTCTATTGTATTGGAAAAGCAACTAATAACAATTACAAAACAGATATGAAACACACAACTTTAATCCAAGGTATATAAAACCCATCACTTCCACAGTGCAAACTGAGACTTTTTCAGCCCTAAAGGAACATGAAAACGCAAGGTATGATGCTCAGCCTAACTCTCCTCAGCCTTTACCCTATCTTCCACTACTAAATAAACCTCATGTTCTTTAGAGACGAGCATCTACAATAAACATTCCTAACAAGTCTACATGTTACATCTGCTCTGTATGCTGCTGTTTTGACTGCTGTTTCCAGAAAATGGGCACATTCCAGTTTAAGCACTGAGTTCCATGAAGCAAATAAATGTATACTCTTAACTATGGAGTGAGCCATGCAGAAAACCATTGGATCCCATAACTACTCAAATCATGACAAGAAAAGAACAGGTTGCTTATCTGTAACTGTGGTTCTTCAAGTGGTCATCTGTGCCCTCACACAAATGGGTTTTTCCACTTGCATAGGGACCCAATTGGAATGTTCTAGAGCTAAGCAGTTTTATCAGAATCCTGCCCCCATCTACCGTGCATGTCATAGTCCACCAAAACTACTGTTCCCTCAGTTTCAACGTCCACCAAGAAAACATAATAGGGATCTGAAATGAGAGGAAGTAGGGTGGGTTATGTGAAGGCATAGATGACCACTTGAAGAACCATAGTTACAGGTAAGCAAACTGTGCTTCTTCTTCGTGGTCTCTGGGCCTCTTATAAACGAGTGATTCTGAAGCTTACAACAAAGGATGGTGAGTTAGGTCGCTGGAGAATAGTGGAAAGAACAGCATAGACCAATCAGTCTAATCTGTAGTGCTAAATACAGGTAGACAGCTGAGACCATGTTGCAGCTTTACTAAGTAAAGGCAAGTGTACACCACAAGTGGAGCCAAAGAAGCAGGCACAGCTCTTGTAGAATGTGCCCTATGACTGTCAGGAACAGACTGCTTGGTGAATTCACAGGAGAGGAACAGGTTGCTTACCTGTAACTGTGGTTCTTCGAGTGGTCATCTGTGCCATCATACACTAGGAGCTTTAGCGCATGCGCAGTAGCGTTCGGAAACTTCTAGAGCTTGTTCGCTTGGCGGGAACCCCTCCCCCACGCCGGTACTGCGCATGCTCCTCCCGCCGAGCAACGGTCTCTCCTCAGTTCTGTCGTCCGCCGTAGAACCTACAGGGACCTGAGAAAGAGGGGAGGAAGGGCGGGTGTGTATGATGGCACAGATGACCACTCAAAGAACCACAGTTACAGGTAAGCAACCTGTTCTTCTTCTGTGGTCTCTGTGCCTTCATACACTAGGAGACTGTGTAGCTTACCAGTCGGATGGCGGGTCAGGTCCTACAGCACGGAAGCCAGCACCTCACGTCCAAACCGGGCATCTCTGCGCGACCGGCAGTCGAGCCTGTAGTGGCGCACGAAGGTCGATGGTTGGGACCAGGTCGCCACACGGCAGAGTTCATGCAGGTCAACTCCTCGCAGGAGGGCCGCAGAAGTAGCCACAGCTCTGGTGGAGTGGGCTCGAAGCAGGACTGGCGGAGGCTTCCTCGTGAGCTCATACGCCAGTTCAATAGTCCTCACCACCCACTTGAAGAAGCGCTGGGTGGACACTTGAGGCCCTTCCGACGTCGCCCATAGCAAACAAAGAGATGCGGCGTCTGTCGGAAGGAAGCAGTCCTGTCCTTGTAGAAGGCCAATGCCCGACGCACGTCCAGGGAGTGGAGGGACCGCTCCAACGGTGTCGTCGGGTTCGGGAAGAAGGCAGGCAGGATGATGTCCTGGTTGAGATGGAAACTGGACACCACCTTTGGCAGGAACGAGATGTCAGGTCTCAGGACCACCTTTTCCCTGTGGAAGACCATGAAAGGCTCATCGGACCGAAGAGCTGTGATCTCACCCGCTCGCCTCGCTGAGGTCACCGCTACCAGGAAGGCAGTTTTCATGGTCAGGAGCCTGTCATCCGAGGTCGCCATCGGCTCGAAGGGCGGCTTTGTCAGCTGCGAGAGCACCAGCGAGAGGGACCACGGCGGTACGGCGGCGATACCGGCGGGTAGAGATGATGAAGTCCTTTCAGGAACCGCTTAACGGTATCGTTCCTGAAAAGGCCGATGCCGCAGATCGTGGTGGTTGGTATGCCACGATAGCGGAGAGGTAAACCTTCAGGGATGGAAACGCCAGACCCTGTTGCCGGAGGTGCGGGAGGAAATGCAGGACGGTAGAGAGTCCCGCAGGCGATACCGGCTCACTCCTCTCGTTAGCGAAGGTCAGGAAGCGTCGCCATTTGTATTGATAGTTGCGACGGGTGGATTCCTTCCTGGCCGCGACGAGGACGGTACCGAGCACGGGATCGTCTAGTGCGATATCCTCCAGGCATGGAGGGCCAGGCGTGGCAGGTCCGGATGAAGGACTCGGCTGCTGGAGTGGGAGAGCAGGCCTGGTGTCGGTGGCAGCTGGAGCAGGTCGCCTTGTGCAGCTCGTAGCAGGGGTGTGAACCAGTGCTGCCTCGGCCAGTACGGGGCTACCAGGATCGCGTCGGCTCGGTCGGCGAGGATCTTCGATATCGTCCGGCCGAGCAGCGGGAACGGCGGGAACGCGTAGAGGAGTTCCCCGGTCCACGGAAACTGGAAAGCGTTCCCGATGGAAGCGCGATCGTGGCCCGCTCTGGAACAGAATTGGCGACACTTCGCGTTTTCCCTGGTCGCGAAGAGGTCGATGGATGGTTCGCCCCAGCGGTCTCGAATCAGTCTGAACGCCTCTCCGGAGAGAGACCATTCGTGATGGGATGAGGTGTCCCTGCTGAGGGCGTCTGCCGTGGTGTTCTCCTGCCCGGCCAGGTGAACCACCACGGGATGCGTGTGCAGGCGAATGCACCATTCCCACAGGTCGAGAGCGATGTTGAGCAGGGTCGTGGAATGAGTCCCTCCCTGTCTGTTGATGTAACAGACGGCGGTGGTATTGTCCGTCAGGACCAGGACAGTGCGCCCCGCTACGACGTGGCGGAACGCCCGTAGCACTTTCGAGACGGCGAGCAGCTCCAGCGCGTTGATATGGAGAGCGGTCTCGTTGTCGGTCCATCTGTCGCGGACTCTGAGATCGCCGCAGTGGGCACCCCATCCATACAGGGAGGCGTCGGTCGTTACCGTCGCCTTTGGTGTCGGCTGTTGGAAAGGCATCCCGGACATCAGATTGCGTCGCGACTGGCACCATCGGAGGGATGAGCGGACGTCTTCCGGCAGCTGCAGTCGGAGTGTCTGTTCGTCTCGCAGGAGGTCGAATATGCGGACGAACCAGTGTTGAAGAGGTCTTGCTCTTAGTCTGGCGAGATATGTCACAGTGGTTGTCGCAGCCATGTAGCCCAAGAGCTGTTGGATACTTCTCGCAGATAACGTCAGGGCCGTACGGGCGTGAGCGGCGGCCCAGATCAGGGTTTGAGCTCGAGTCTCTGGCAGGTACGCCCTGGCGGAGGTTGAGTCGAGCGTTGCCCCGATGAAGTCCAAGATCCTCGCCGGCTCGAGGTGGGACTTCTTTGGATTCACTCGTAGGCCAAGGCGAGTCAGGAGTGACAACGTCATGTGGACGTCGTGGTAAAGTCTCTGTTTGCAGGACGCCACCAACAGCCAATCGTCGAGGTAAGGGAAGACAGAAGCACCCTTCGTCCGCAGGAAGGATACCACCGGGGCCATGCACTTGGTGAAGACCCTTGGGGCAGTCGAGAGTCCGAACGGCAGCACCTTGTACTGGTAACAGGTGTCGTCGACTGCGAAGCGGAGGTACCGTCTGTGCTGCGGGCGAATGGCGATGTGGAAGTATGCGTCTCGGAGATCGATGGAGGCGAACCAGTCCCCTCGATGGAGGAAGGGCAGGATCGACGGTATCGTGACCATCTTGAACCTCTTGGGGCGGATGTAGTAGTTCACCCCTCTGAGGTCGAGGATCGGCCGGAGGGTACCGTCGGCCTTCGGTACCGTGAAGTACCTGGAGAAGAAGCCGGTGGTCTTGGCTTCTTGCGGGAGCTGCTCGATCGCTGCTTTTTGGAGGAGGGACTGGATCTCTTCCAGGAGGACCGGACTTGACGGGGTGGAGTAGTAGACGCCTCGAGGCGGAATATCGTGAAACTCGATGGCATAGCCAAGACGGACGATGGAAAGCACCCAAGAGTCCGTAGTGACATGTTGCCACTCCAAAAGGTGTCGAGCCAGAGTCGGGCAGTCTCCGAGCGCAGATGGTAGGCTGAAGAGTGAGTATTGGTAGGTCCTGCCAGACACGTCAAAACCGAGACTTCGCGTCCGAGGAGGACTTCTTAGATGAAGCCGGGCGACGTCAAACGTGCGTCTGGCCAACGAGCCAGAGGACGGTCTTGACTGTCCGGACTGGGCCGAGCGCTGGAACGACGAGGTGGAAGATCGTCGCCAGGATGGGCGGAAGGTGGAGGTCCTGCGGGCTTGCGTGGCCGGCTGGAGCCCGATCTTTTGGCAGTCAACCTCGCCTTCACCAGATTGTCCAGCGCCTGGTCGGTCGTAGAATTCAAGAGGCCCTCACCGTCGAAGGGGAGATCCTCGATCCTCCTTCGGGTGTCCTCTTGGATGTCGGCCGGTCGAAGCCAGGCATGGCGGCGCAAGCCGATGGATCCCGCCATGACCCGGGAGGCGATCTCCACGGCGTGCCGGGAGGAGGCCATCTGCTGCCGAGCGATGGATATGGCCTCGTTGAAGATCACCGAGGCGGCTTGACGGATGTCGTCCGGTACCAACCCCATCGCCGGTTGAAGGCGGTCGAGCACTTTCTTCAGGTATGCCGCGAGGCAAGCCTGAGTGTTGGACAGCCTGATCTGCAAGGAGGCGGTGGAATAAAACCTCCTTGTGTAGGCGTCCAACTTCCTGCCTTCTTTATCCGGCGGGGTGGTGTGCTGCCTGCCGGTGCCTTTTGTCTGTGCCGACTCGACCACCACAGAAGTCGGTGCAGGGTGGTTGAAGAGATAACCTGCGTTATCCTTCTGCACCCTGTAGAGGTGCTCCAAACGCTGCGGTATCGGCTGTGCCGAGGCCGGTCTATCCCAAGCGGCCTTCACCACTTTGGAGATCCGGGGCAGGAGAGGCAGCGGGGCTGCGGCAGGTTGCTTCCCCTCAAAGATGGAGAAGACGGGATCGTCGTCCTCCGGCTCTGCATCCGCGATCTTAACGTCCAGGGTAGAGGCCATGCGGAGCAGCATCGCAGAGAACTGGTGGACGTCCTCTGGAGCTGAATCTGGGATCGGCTCCCCGAATCCCAGCGGAGGAGACTCCTGGGAGGCCGCCTCAGACACCTCCGACTCTGCGCTCGAGTTGTACGACTCCGAGCTCGGTGAGTCCTCTCGCCGCTCGCTTTCCGGCTCCTTCACAGTCGTCGCGGGTGCTGCCTTCTTGGGCTTCTCCGCAGCCGGAATGGTGGTAGTGGCAGCATCACGCTTGGGCTGGCTGACCACAGACTTCACCTTTCTAGTGGTGACCGGCGTAGTCTGACAGGCTGATGTGGTCTTAGCCTGCTCTGTCACCACCGACTCCGTAGGGCGCGTCGCCGTAGCCGTAACCCTAGGAGGTGGCGATACCGCTCGATATCGAGGCAAAGGCTCCCTCGCCCTATGGTATCGAGGCGAGGGAGAGCGGCTGAAGGAGCGGCGGTCCGACGGCGAACGGCTTCAGTGCCGACGGTACCAAGCGTCCTCTCTTTGAGGCGAGCGTGATTCGTGCTGTCTCCAAGGTGACCGGGACCTCCGGAAGGTCTCCCAGCGTCTCGGGTCACGATGGTACCGATCCGGTACGATGGAGAATGTGACCGGTAAGAGGCCGGGCGCTCTCTCCACTCAGACTCCCTCGCGTACCTGGCCACGTAGGACGCCGAGGTGTATCTGGAGGCAGACGAGCGAGGTTGTTCCTCTCTAGTCTCCCTAGGAGGCGGCGAGGCCACCGGACGCTCCGAAGAGCGGGACCGGGACCTGAACGAGGTCGAACGCCGCTCCGGAGAAGCAGAGGGCTCTCTCTGCTGCAGGTCGGCCGACCTGCGACGGCTGGAAAGGCGGTGGTGCTCCTCCACCAGGGTTGGAGGGTCTACCACAGGCGAGTCCGGGCGCTGTTGGGGAACGTCCTCGATCTCATCGTCCGAGAGATCGACGGACTCGCCTCGCCCTTTGGAAGGCTGCAGAGTTGGAGGAGGAGTGGGAGGTTGAACGTCCCCAGCCGGGGAGCGTTTCTTCTCCTTCTTCTTCTTCTTCTTCTCCTCCTTCTCCTTGCCCTTGTCTCCGTCCGGAGCAGGGCGCTTTTTAGCAGGCGTCTCCTTCACAGGAGCCTCAGCCTTCCTCGCCGTCGAGGATCCTTTCGCTGACTTGGCAGCCGCCGACAGCTTCGGGATCCTCGGTAATGCCGAGATCGGCGTTCTCGCCGGTACCGAGCCCGATACCAACGAGGTGGACGGAACGGCAGCCGCCGATACCGTCGATGGCGTGGTCATCTTCTTTTCGGCCATCTTGGAAACGGAGGTCTCGTCGATCGCCCGCAAAGACTGCTCCCAACAATACGATTTAAGTCTTGCGGACCTGTTGCGGAGAGTCTGGGGAGTAAAATCCCGGCAAATTGGGCAAGTCCGAGTGTTGTGGGACTCACCCAAGCAGAAGAGACACTCCTTATGGCCGTCGTTGAGGGCAACTTTGCGCCCGCAGGACACGCACTTTTTGAAGAGCGCGGACATAATTCCAATTGGAAAAATCCGGAAATCACCAAAAACCAAATGGGAAGGCCGAAGGAGAGGTCAGAAACAATCCAAAAATCCGAAAAACCATGAAATCAGCAAGCCAAGCACAAAAGCAGAGGAACAAACCGAAGAACCTTCCGTACGCGACGGCGGACGAGAAAGAACTGAGGAGAGACCGTTGCTCGGCGGGAGGAGCATGCGCAGTACCGGCGTGGGGGAGGGGTTCCCGCCAAGCGAACAAGCTCTAGAAGTTTCCGAACGCTACCGCGCAGGCGCTAAAGCTCCTAGTGTATGAAGGCACAGAGACCACGAAGAAGAACCATATATTCTCTACTACCCACTCTGACAGTCATTGAGAGGATAACAAACATCTGTTTGGGTGATAGAAAGTAGCTGAAGAAAACAAATGCCTAATGGACATGTTAACAGTGGGGCCCCTTATCTAAAAGTCATGATGGCTGCAGATAGAAGAAAGGTAGTACAATGTCCTGATTGGAATTGAGATATCACTTTAGGAAGGAAAGTAACATCTGGATGGAGGATGATCTTGTTGCAGTGGTGATCTTGTTACGGGGGGGCGGGGAGGAAAGGTTCCTCAAATAGACAAGCTGCAAGCTCACTTGCTCACCTTGCAGCAGTGATCACAAGGATAAGAAAATGTTAATCTAAAGATGCAAGAGATTCCAAGGGCTTGTGCCTTAACTGTGATAGAACCAACAAGAGAGACCGTGGTGGAATCAGAGACTAAACCAGCAGGTACAGATGTGTTGGTCCTTGAAGAACCTCTTCACTATTGGGTCTGGGTATGGCATGAAAAACAGAGATGTAAGCTGGTGAGCTACAACTGCCACTAAATACATCTTCAATGAGGAAAGTGCAAGGCCCCGCTCTCAAAGGTGCAGTAAGGAGTGTAGCACTGTGGATACTTTTGTTGGAAGACATTTATCACATCTGGAAGATACAAAGGAGCAAAAGCATTTCCACTTGTAATCATATGATCATTTAGTAGATTCTTCTCCAAAGGAATCCGACACTGCTGTCAGTCAAGGAGAATACAGGGAATTATCTTCTAAGCCATAACCCTCAACACGTTGACATCGGAGTGAACAACTTTTCTTGGGAGGGCGAGGGTAGATCTGGTTAGGAGGGGAATGTGATGTGGTAACTCCTAAATAAGTGGAGAAACGAGGAAAACCAGGGCTATCTGGGTCAGTATGGTGCCACTAACACTGCACCAAACTGGTCTCTAGTTTTGCTATCACCTTTCCCAGCAACAGAAAGAGAAGAAACAGCTACATCAGGCAAGTTGACCACTTGCATAGAAACACCTCTCTCAGCAATCCATCTGCTTTCCCTGCCCTGGAACAGAAGCAGGGAAACCTCCTGTTGACTGAAGTTGTGAGGAGATCTACATGAGGTCTGTCCCAAGTAGAAGTTATAAGGTAAAAGATTTGGTGTGACAAAAACCACTCATGTTGGAGAATGCGAGCACAACTGAGTGAATCCACCAAAAGATTCTCTGTATTTGTCAGATTAATAGCTATAAGATGAATGTGCCTTCTGGCACATCAATTCCAGAATGTTGTGGTCTGATCAAGTAGAACTGCTGAGTTACTGCTCCTTTGTTTGTTAATTTATCAAACAGTTGTTGTGTTGTGTAAAGGGGCCTGTTCAATGCTCCTCAGCAATTTCCTTTCATATGCACAAAAAGCTTAATGCAAGGAATCCCAAGGTCCTGTTGTGTCCAAGGCAGAGCAGACAATTAATCACCAAATGGCAGAGAAGGGTTTATTCACAAGGCAAGAGTGGGAAATGTCCAAACAGAGTTTAGGTTCCAAAGCAAACATACAAAGGGCAAATCCAAGTCATAGCCAACCAGGCAGAGGTTCAAGGTGATCCAGAGGCAAAAGAACACAGCACAGGGCTTCACAACCAGACAGATCAGTTGCTGACCCTGAAAGAAAAGGGCCAGCTGAAAGCCTTTTATCTTATTCATGCTGTCACCACAGGAGTTCTTTCATTAGGGCTCATATGTTACTTAAACGCACTGAGCGACGCGGCCCCTCCTTCTGATGTCATCTCTCCTGCATGGTAAGCATCTGTGTTGCCTCATCGTCTGTTCCCCTTGCTCACACTCCTGCTGTTTGTTATCTTCTTCTGAGCAAGCTTCTGGGGAAACTCCTGCTTCTGAAGAAACTTCTGCCTCAGATTCAGAATCCTCCTCCTCACTGCCAGGGTCTCCAAGACAGGGCATGACAGGTACTGATACGAAGTTAGGACTCACAACTTGATCAGAGTCCCTGAACTGTCATGTTTCCACAGTGTACTCCCCATCCCACTAGAGAAGCATCTGTAGTGACCATACGGGACAGATCTGGAAGCCTGAATGGCATGCCCGAACGAGGTTTGAAATCTTGTCCACCAAAAGAGAGATCAAAGCACATGTAGAAGCATGATTAACTTCTTCTTCTAATGTGTCTGAGAAGCCAATGCTGGAGAGGTCAGAATCTGAGGTACACCAGGTACACAACCACTATAGTAGTGGCCACAAGACCTAGAAGTCTCTGTATTGTAAGAGTATCTGAGCATCTCTGCTCTGCTGATTGGGAGGCAAGCCCTCCCCATGAAAAAGTCCAGCATTGCTCCCATGAATTCTATTGCTCATGTTGACTCTAAGATAGATTTCTTGAAGTTGACAGTGAGACCCAAGACCTAGAGCTTGCTTTTGCAGGACACCAAAAATAACCAGAGTTCCGAGAAAGCAAACCACCACTCCCATATATTCAGTGAAGATGCTCGGTGCTGTGGAAAAACTGAAGTCTCTGAAGTTTGTACTGACAGAAGTCCTTGCCAATAGCAAACCTAAGAAACTTGCAATGTTGTGGCCTTATGCCAATGTGGAAATAAGCATCCCAGAAATCTATATTGATGCAAATCAGTCTCCTCTGTGAAGGAATGTAGAATGGAGTGTAGTGTCACTATTTTGAATTTCCAGTATCCATATGTACTGTCTATTTGTACTGGTTGACATCATGAGGGTTGAAAATGAGATGAAGGCCACCATCCCTCTTTGGGACTGTAAAATATCAAGAAAAATAACAATTTGTTCTGCATAGATCTGTAATCTTTTCTTGGCACCCTTCTTTATTAGGGTAGTAGTCTCATCTATCAGAACTCTTGATGGACAAGTAGGGCAAAAGATGCTAACAGTAGCAGTATTTGAAAATTCTATGGTGTAGCCCAGACAAATAATCGTGAGAACCCAGGAATCTGTGGTGATGTTCTGCCAGGCGTTGTCATAGCAGTATACTTTTGGGGCCTGAGATTGAAGAGGGTTTGCAAGGTGAAAGGTTGGATGTAGTGACATCCTGTGAAGGTAGTCAAAGTAGAGATAAGCCTGAGGATTTATTGGAGGAAGCTAGTTAATAATAGCGCTGCCTGTAAGGATGCCGTTGTTTGGATGAGGACTGGTGAGGAGAGGAACATGAAGGTCTGGACAATTATTTAGTCTTTGAAAAGGAAGATGATGAGGGGCATTACCATGGCTGCTGTTGTTGGTGTTGCATGCCAAAGCCCATCTTCCTGGCTGTTACCCTGACTTTGAAGAAGTGGTCCATAGCATCATCCATCCTGGAAGTGAACAAACCTTCTCCATCAAATGGAAGATCTTCAGTGTGATGCCTCGTATCTTTTGACAGTCCACAGAGTATAGTGACAGAATGCCACTGCTCCTGACATCACCTTAGTAGCACACTAAACAGAATAGCAAGCTGACTGTATTTGTTGTGCTGCCAAGAAGTGGGCTTCCTGTTGGAAGAGAAAAGCTGCAAGGAGGTCAGCAGGGAGATAAAGGATGAAAGCTAGTATCTTCTCCCCCAAGAAGCACTGGTATGCTGACATATATGCATGTGTGTTAGCTACCTAGATGGCAAGGATTGCTGAAGAACAAAAACACTGCCTAAAGACGTTTGCCTTCCTGATCAACAGATGTTGAATGAGATCTCTTACCACTCTTAGTTTGAGATGCCTTAACCATGATGGAGTTTAGTGGAGGATGACTGAAAAGAAATTATGCCCCATTTTGCTGAGTCTTATACAGATTTTCAAGATGGTGAGAGGCTGGTGGTAGTGAAGCTGGACTGAGCCATGACTGCTTAATCAAGTCTTGGAGAGCTGGAAAAAGCAGGGTTGTAGCTAGTGTAGGCATTTGTGAATCTACCATCTGAAAGGCTGGGTCAGAAACTGGAGTTGGTGGAAATGTGACATCCAAACTCAGGGATTTGGCCATGCATGGACAATGTCTGCAAATACCTCTATGTCTTCTGGAAGTGATGGTGAGCTGGTATCCTCTACATCAGCAGTAGTAGAGGAAGTGAGCGGCAGGGAAGGGGTGATGCTACAGAAGAAAAATCTGAATCACACTCATCATCAGAGGATCCAGGAGACACAGCTTCCTGCAGGACGTGAGCAGATGAAGGAGCTAAAGTTGTGGTTGGTCCTATAAGGTGAATGAATAGTGCCAGGAAGTACCATGGTGGCAGTAGACACTAATGAGCAAGGGATAATCTCTGGAATGGGAGCAGACTAGACTGTAGAAGTCACCAGAGAAATAGTTGGGGGTATTACAACTGGAGCAGGAGAAGGCACAATTCTGGACAAAGTTGCTGTTGACCTAAGTGATGGAAATGGAGGATGGTGATGTGGTGCTGGTTATGAGTGCCTTTGTGGGGTAGATGAGCCCACTGAAGATTGACGCTGAGGAGAGCAGGGAGGCAGGTACATATAAGGACACCTAGACTGACTTTGGTACAGAAGGTATAGAGAATGGTGTGATGATTGATAGAGGGCAAACTCCCTGTGATGATAACAATCCTGGTATGGTGGAGAATGGGAATGATATGACCTGGGAGACTCTCCCCAAAGATGTTCTTGTTGGTATCGATCCATGTAAAAGACCAAAGTATAGGGTGCATTTTCTTAATACGAATAACCTCAATACAACACGTGAGAGGGAGTATAGGAATGTTCCCTGTGGAAAGGAGATCTGTCCAATCTTGGAGTTGGTGGAAGTGATCTGTGTTTGGGAGACCCACAGTGTATAATGGCTTGATATCCAGGAACAGAATGAGAAGGAAGAGAAGACTATACAGTAGGCATGTTCTGATCAAGAAAGGCCTCTATATTTTGTACTGAAAGAGGCTGATGATTAGTTGTGCTTGGTACCAAAGGAGTATCAGATTGAGTTACAACAATCAGTACCACATTTACTTATGTTGTCAGTATCAAATCTGGAGGGGTCACTGACACTGGTACAAAGAGCTGTTTGGTATGCTTAGATTTCTTGCTCCCCTTAGGTCAGGACTTTCTTTTGATCCTGCTAAGAAAGAAGATGAAGACAGAAAAATAAAATGAAAGGGGGGAACTACTCAACCACACTAGGAACATTCTGTCAGTGAACAAACAAAAACTGAGGGAATAGTAATTTTGGCAGGCTAGGAAATGTATTGTGATGAGGGGCGGGATTCCCACCAAGCTACTCAGCTCTGAAACACTCCAACTGGCTTCCTTCACAGGGGAAGAAAAATATGAGACACAGAGACTGCAAAGAATCACATAAATCAAGTTTAGCTGTTCCGTTTGTGTACACTTGATAATAGAGCAGATAATAATGGTAAACTGTTCCCTTGGAATATCTTTTGTGACAGCATAGTGGCCTTCTACCAGATTCAATGATCTCTCAGCTCTCACAACTGAAGTTCACAGCACTGCCCTGTAATTCTCTTCCATGGGAATCAATTGAGCTGAACACTTCTTGCTCTTGATTGGATTACGCCTGAACTTGCAATTGAAGATGGAGCTGGAAATACAACAACCAGGATATGGAAAGCTATTGCAAGCTCAGTGAAACTTTACACAATGTGGCCATTGTCTGCTTACCCGTCATGTGTGGGTTTGCACACTTCAGCGTTCCCTATAAACCACCAGTTATTTCAACATTCACAGACATCATAATAGAAAAGGCTCACTCTAGTGAAAGAGATTATCTCAGGTGAAAGAGATATTTAAAGGCACCCTGAAATACACACAGCTTGGTCAGTACCAGTACAATTTGGATGAATGCTCAAAAGTGAGAAAAGACAATATTTTAAAATGTAAAAATGGTAACAATGCACTGTTTTTACTTCCTCCCCCTGCATTTATTATTTGTATATCCTATATTACTACATTGTACATCTTATATTACTATTTGTACATCCTATATCCATGTTTTTCTTCCCCCCACCAGTTACTCACTCTGGTAGGCAGCAGCTACAGAGGGTGAGTAGCAAGAAGAACAGGCAGCAAAAGACAGGAGCGAGGGAAAGGGGACTAGGAAGAGGAAGTCTGTGCTGCACTGTCTCCAAAATTGCAAACCCCAGGATTCCAGAGGAGGTTGAAAGTGGATGTAAATGTAAAGGAAATGGCAGAGTGAGGCCATTTCTGCACTAGACTGTTAGAGCGCTATGATTCCACTTTCAACATCCCATGGAATCCAGTCGGCCCCTCCTAAAACTGCAAACCCCAGGATTTCATAGGATGTTGAAAGTGGAATCATAGTGCTGTAACAGTCTAGTAGGAAAATGGTCTGAGAAAGAGGAAAGGAATGGATGAAGATGACAGAGAAAGAGACAGGCAGAACAGATGAAGACAGACATATTGAGAAAGAGAGTACAGGGTGGGAATCATACAATGCTAAAGACAAAAGAGGGAGCACATGGAAAAGACAAGAGAGTGGCTAGACATAAAGACATGTGAAATGAGACAACCTAAAAAGGAGTGGGGGGTGGAGAAAGGGAAAGAAGACCATCCACAGCTCACAGATGACCATCCAAAGAAGGATGGTCAGAGTCTGGATAATATTGACAGGGATGAGGTAGGTCTGGCTTTACATATAAAGTTTTTTGTTTCCTGCATCCTTCCTGTGTGTGCATGTGCATTTCCTTCTAACTTCACCCATTTCCTTTCAGTTAAGATACTGGGTTTTCAAAAAATGTTTCCTTCAGCTATTTCTTTCTCTCCTGAGATCAAAATCAAGATGCATGTGGAAGCTATGAAGCCATGGATAGGACTTTTCACCTGCATTCAGGTAAGATTTTAGTGCAATAATGTAATGCAAAATTAAATGGTAGATTAAAATTAAATGAATGAAAATAATGACACCCTTTCAATAAGAATTCAATTAACATATTTTTGGGAGAATCTTAGTGAGGACTATGGCGCAGTGGTTAAATGCCAGTACTGCAAGCCACAAGGTTGTGAGTTCGATCCTGCCGGGCTCCAGGTTGACTCAGCCTTCCATCCTTCCGCAGGTCGGTAAAATGAGTACTCAGCTTGTTGGGGGCAATTAGCTAAAACACATTGTAAACCACTTAGAGAGCACTTAGCTGATAAGTGGTATAGAAATACATGCTATTTGTAATGTATAATGTATTTCATGTTGTTCGCCGCCTCCATCCATGTGGAGAGGCGGGACACAAATAAATAAATATTATTATTACTGTTGTAATGCCACCTCGATCCATTGGGAGAGGCAGGATATAAATAAATATTGTTGTTGTTGTTATTATTATTATTATTATAAAGATAATGTAGTGGATTTCTTTTTGGTGTCTACCGTCATTGTAATGTAGCGCCACCATTTCACTAACTCTCCTGGCACCGTCTTAGCTGTAGAAGGTTGCATGTTATATTCTTGGCACCTCCAGTTAAAAAGATGTCAGGGCCGTGAAAGCTGTAGAACAACAGCTTGGCGCCAAAGAAAACACAACAGAGCTGGACGAACACAAGGCAGGTTTATGTGTCCGTATATTTAAAAGCTATAATGGGGCTTTGGGGCTGCTGATTATTTCCAGTAACCTTTAGTGGGAGGGAGATTTTCTCTTCTAAATTCTGGCGCTGTTCCAACAGATTGTCCTGGATAAGAAACTTATTTCCCTAATACTTATTTGGGGAACTTATTTCCTGTTTCAGGCCATTTCCACACTGGGCTGTTATAGCGCGATGATTCCACTTTCAACCTCCTCTGGAATCCTGGGGTTTGCAGTTTTCGGGAGGGGCCTACCGGCCCCTCCCAAAACTGCAAACCCCAGGATTCCAGAGGAGGTTGAAAGTGGAATCATCGCGCTATAACAGGCTAGTGCGGAAATGGCCTCAAACATTGAGGCTGAGTTTTTTTTAAAAAAACGCCCACACCAAACTCCTAAGGAATCTTGAATGAATCAACTGTCGGCCGATCGTGCTTGGAAGCTCCTTCTTCGGCCGGGATACCTTGAAGGAGAACACGGAGGGGATCACGCCCGCCTTCAGCCTCTTCTGCCCTCCATAGACCTCAAACTCCTCCTGGCTGAAGTGCTCTGAGCAAAGGCAGGCGCCAGAGCCGGGGATCCATAGCTTCCTGGAACCGGGTTCAATGCGATTCACAGCCAGCATCCACTTCTTCCTCAGCTCGTGGGCTTTGGGGAAGCTGCAGGGAGGAAAAGGAAAACACTCGAGATGCTGCTGCTGCTGCTGCTGCTGCTGCTGCTGGCTCCCACGAAGCCCCGCCCCCTCTCCTTTGGGCCCCGCCCCCGAGGCTAACAGGCTTAACGGCAGCCACTTTAAGCCAGGCTCAACGTCTCCTTCCAGGTAGGCCTTTACAACGGTCCTGACCTGTGAAAGGAGATGCCCTTAGCCCGGTTCTCCCGAGTGTCTCGGTTGGGGCAGTTAATGGCGGAGCAAGCTTTAGGCATCGTCCCCCGCTCGGCAAGAAGCCTCGAAGACCCGGCCTGGGACTCTCGCCAACCCCCGTCTACTTTGCCTCAGGTGTCATGGCGGCCACAGCGACGGCGCTCTCCAGACTGACCCCCCAGTCTTGGGAAACGCCCCGCGCGCGGATTGGCCCTGACGTCGACCCGTCGCCGGTCGCGGTGGCTGCTGGGAGAAAGAAAACATGGCGGCCGGGCCCAGCAAGACGGAAATTCAGACCCTGTTCAAGCGGCTGCGGGCAGCTCCGCCTAACAAGGTACCCAGTGGGAGGCTTTAAACCGGGAAGCTTTTTATTATTATTATTATTATTGGCGGGGGGGTTCTGCTTCCATCCCGACTGAGAGTCGTTTCTGAAGACAGGCACCTGCCGGCACGTATTTCTCCCCTCCCCCGTCGTGGGACCCGTTGGCAGCTTTGTGCTGTGGGCAGGTTCAAAAAGGAAATAAGTCCGCCAGTTGAGGAAATCGTTGGTCAGTGGTGGAGTATGGCGTCTTCCCGTCGGAATAGCCAAGGTTATTTCCCGGTGGCGTCTCGAATTTGAAAAGGCGTAAGAGTACCAGGGAGATAGAAAATGGAGGGGGGTTCCAGCCCGAACTGGGGCTGCAAAAGTGCCCCCGGAGCGAGGCTTCGCGGTCTCTTAGAACCGTCCCTCAGGCGGAATAGAAAAATTAGGAGGTGGTGGAAGACACCAGAGGTCCCGAAAATCTGGGCCGTTTCCGCACTAGCCTGTTATAGCGCGACGATTCCCCTTTCAACCTCCTCTGGAATCCTGGGGTTTGCAGTTTCGGGAGGGGCCGGCCGGCCCCTCCCGAAACTGCAAACCCCAGGATTCCAGAGGAGGTTGAAAGGGGAATCGTCGCGCTATAACAGGCTAGTGCGGAAATGGCCCTGGTCTGGTGGACTGGCCTGTGTGCGTAGCGCTGGATGGTTCCTACAGGCTCAGTGCAGACGTGTCAAAAGTATCCACTTTCAGCTTGCAGGCCAGAACTAATAGCCGGAGAACGGGACTTTTTGTTTTTGTCAAAGCCTAGAGGCTCCTGAATTGGCCTAAAAGAGAAAGGAGCAACAGAGGGCAGTCTTTATCTGGGCTAGATGTTAAAAAAACAAACACACGAACAACCCCCCCTCCCCGTTAAGTGTTGCTTCATGCTGTGAAGTAATTAGAGTTCTTTGGAGTTCTTTCTAGTTAGAAAAAAAGTCTTCTTCCTTGGATGGTAGATCTAGCCATCTAGGTTGATGGGAAGCATTCTAGAAAGTGTTGTGACAATATAGGATACTGAATTAGATAAATCAATGGTTTGGCTCAGTATAATACGTGGCTAGTGGTTCACCACTAATGCACACTTCCCTCTGCCCCCCCCCATGGCTCTGTATCTACTGCCTGTCTAGCCTTTTCTGTTTCTTGTAGTCCTGCTTTGACTGCGGCGCAAAGAACCCAAGCTGGGCCAGTGTTACATATGGAGTGTTTCTCTGTATTGACTGTTCTGGAGTTCATCGGTCTCTAGGTGTGCATCTCAGCTTCATCCGGTGAGTACTGGTTTCCTTGTAGGGTAGATATTGTCTCAGACATAGAACTCTTTTTAGCCAAATAATTTAACTTCTTCAGCTTGTCTGGGATAGATGATTGCCATGGTTTACTGCATAGTTCCAATATTTTGTCTAATTGTAATGGAATTGGTGGTGTATATTTTGTAAAGTCTCTAATCTGTTTGATGATGTAATCTTTGAGGAACACAAAAATAGCCGAATCCTTTCCTCATATTAATTTGGTATACTGTAGGATATTGACACAGGATTCATAATGAGTATACATTTCCTATACCAAAATAATTCTTGAGTATGATGCAAAAAGAGAATGGTTACATACTGGTCTTTGCAATTAATGAAATACTGTAGAAAATGAACTTTAATGTAGGGCTGGGAAGAAAATAAATTTGCGTGATCTACTGTTGTTTTTATCAGAATCCTGAGATCCACCCAGTCAGAGTCCAGTACAAAAGACGTTCTTTTAGAATTAATACTAAGCGCAGGAATGTTTCTTTGTGTTTTAGTTCTTGGAGTCAGTCTGTGCAACAATTTGTTGTCCTCACTGTGCTTTATTTCAGTAGAATTAAAATACAGCATTAATTGATTGTCCTTAGACTTTGGTAACATCATTGTTTCCTGTAAGCAGCATTTCTTTTGCCTTGTGCTATAGGTAATGCTGGCATGTTTCTACCTGTACAAAATTTGAAGAAAGAAAATAATCATGATGTAACTATTATCATTATTAGAAAAATAATCTTACTTGCTTATGTTCATGAACAGTGTTTCTGATACTGTAGTAGTTGTTAGCTGTAGTAGCCATTGACAGATAGCTTTATTCCACATTAAAACAGCAGAGCTCTAGCTAGTGTCTGTCTTCTCCCATGTCTCTGCTTACCACTTTTCTAAGCTGAAGAATCCTGACTTGAACTTTCTGTATAAGGAACTGAATCAGTCTCTTGATAATTTTGCTTGTCTTTTTTTTTTACCTGTTGTTTCATTTCATTATGTTTGTGAAGACTCAAAACTTGCACTTGGTGTCACAGAAGTAGGTCAGGTAAAGATGTCAAGAGTACCTACGCAATCTCTTTGCATAGCTCTAGTTCTTGATCTTATACCATAAGCTCTTTAATCCTTAGATTTGTTCTCTATCTGAAAGGCTTACAGCATGTCCTTTTATTGAACAGAAGTTAAATTCTGTGTTTGAACTGAATCATGTAAATAGAAGACCTTAAGTCTCCTCCTGAAACTTAAGGCAAGTTGAATGTATATAAGTGTTTTCTCACTGCTGTATCATGTGAAAGAAAAGTGAGAAATTCAATAAAGATTGATTTCTAAGTGTCTTACCTAGGTAACAGGACCATACTGAGAGAAATGAAACCCATCATCTTGGGGCTGGGGGCAGATATCATAAGTGACAGAGAGCCAAGTAGAATTTCTTGTTCCTGAGGACTTTTGACATTAAATAAATAAGTAAAGTGAGGTCACAATATCATTTTCAACAAGGAATTCTGCAGTTCATTGCTCTCTCTGAAGGTTTTGCTGTGTTCTAATATATTTAAGAGCTTGTGTTTTTATGGAGGTAAAGAGACTTCTGTGAACATAAATTTAAATATATAAGAATATGTATAAGAAATTGTTGTAGAGCAGCTGGTAACAACCCTAAAGCATGAGAGTGCAGATGCTTTTCAATAAGTGCTAAAGAACATATTCTTTATATTCTTGAAAAATTAGCCTTTATGTTTGTGCACATAAATGCAGTTCCTCCATACAGAAATGTATAGACTGGTTGGGGCTTTGCCATATCCATTTTTGGTAGTTCCCTGTTTGACTTTCTTGGGGTGGAGAAGAAAGTTTGTGATCCAAGGTAGTTGGTAATATCATTCATGTGTCCTTTGATGTGAATGCCTTGGTAACTAAATTAAACTTTGTTCAACACCTTGAATTCAGGATGAAACAATTCTTTGATCTGAACTTGCCTGAGACAGTGATTTCAACTTTCTTCTCTTATTAGGTCTACAGAGCTTGATTCCAATTGGAGCTGGTTTCAGCTGAGGTGTATGCAAGTGGGTAGCAATGCTAATGCGGTAAGAAGCCATTTGAATTTAACATTCTTTGGTTACATGCTTGGACATTTTTGGCATGTACTTCTTCAAAAGATGCAGTGGTTGGGGGAGATGTTGTCTTGTATTGTGTTATTTATAAAATAAAGCAAGTAGGTGAACTTTTCCTGAATCCCAGTGAAATGCTGAATAGTTGCAGTTCCACAATTGCAATTGGGCATTTTAAGTCGATGATATTTCCTTCCCCCTCCCCAGATTGCCTTTTTCCGCCAGCATGGTTGTACCACCACAGATGCCAGTGCCAAGTATAATAGTCGTGCAGCTCAGATGTACAGGGAGAAGATCCGGCAGCTAGCAAGTGCTGCCATGGCCAAGTATGGGAATGATGTAAGTGCAGATGAGCCTGTTTAGCATTAGAAAAGAAGAATCATCATGGTGTTTGCTGTAAATTCATTAGATCATCTTGTCTTTTTTCAGCTCCTAATTGATGGGTTGAGTGGAACTCCAGGCCACTCCCCAGAAAAGAGTGATGCTGATTTCTTCCTTGAACATACACAGGTGAGATGCATGAGGCTGGACAGTGTGTTTCTTTTTAAAGATCTTCTTGATGGATTGTCTGGGAGCATTTCATAGATTATGAATGGATTTTAAATAAACCTATGTCTTTTAATAAAGAAGTAGATCAAAATCAGTTTGGATGATCAGTCTGGCTCGGTGGTAGGGCCTGGCATATAAGTTTGTGGACTACATGTGTACACATGAAGTTGCCTGATACTGAGTGAAACCAGTGGTCTGTTTTGCTCCATGTTTGAGAGGCAATGTCTCAGGCAGAGTTGCTTTTTCAAGAATCTCTGACTGGAGATGCTGGGGCTAAATGTGGGTCATGATGCTCACAAAAACTATGCTGTTCCATTGAGGTATAAGACATTTCCCTTTTTTATGGTTATCCTCATATCCTTTGGGGTATATAGTATAAAACTAGAACACATTGGTGATAGGATATGATAACCATGTTTAAATATTTGAAGTGATGTCATGTTGAAGAGGGAGCAGGCTTGTTTTCTGCTGCCCTAGAGACTAGAACAAGGAGTAATGGATTCAAACTACAGGAAAACAGATTCCACCTAAACTTCAGGAAGAACTTCCTGACGATCAGAGCTGTTCAGCAGTGGAATATGCTGCCTCAGAGTGTGGTGGAGTCTCCTTCTTTGGAGGTTTTTAAGCAGAGGCTGGATGGCCATCTGTTGAGAGTGCTTTGATATGGGTTCCTGCATGGCAGGGAGTTGGACTCAATGCCACTGTGGTCTCTTCCAATTCTGTGATTCTGTGTTATTGGCTACTTGTTTACTTCATTTTAAATTATTGACTTATTAAGCCAGGCTTTATAATAGCCCATTTGGATTGTGATCTAATTGTACTGGGTTATCCAAATTATTGATTCTTTGTCAAGGTAGTTTAATTTTCTTTAAGGCTTGTAATACATGGGATGAGGCTGAGACAGGCCAGAGCTTGGCAGAGCCTTCGCAAGAGCTGGAGAAAGTTCCAAAGCCATCTGAAAACAATGAGGACCCACGTGAGTACCTTTACTAAAAGCAAATGCTCAGCTTCTCTTTCCATTGAATCTCCATAGGCCTGGGTAGAAACAGGCTTGATTTTGGAATGGATGATGATTAAAACATTTATGCAGTATGATGAAAAGGAGAAGAGGAAATTGCTTCATTGACTGATGAACGGAATAGCATCTGTCCAGGAACTTTTAACTTTCTGTTTAAATGTAATAGATTTTGCTATTAGAAAAATAAATCTGTGTAGGGAAAATACAAGGTGTTTGGAGGGAGATTTGTTGGTTGCTTTCTTCTTGGTTCTTAGTGGTTTCTTTGCAAGTTTTAACTGTTTTGTTGACTTCCTCTGTGGAGTCTTCTTAATTGTGGTACTTTAGAGGTGAACAGTGCACCTAGAACATCAGTTTCAAGAGAAAAGAAGAAATTGGGACCTCTAGTGCAGGGGTGGGCAACTGTATGGGAGCTGAGGCCAGTTTTCCAGCTTGACTTCCCGCAGTCTGTATCCCCATGTACTAAAATACCTTAGTTTCCCCTTCTCTCCTCCAGAATGAGGGGTGGAAGTGGTATCAGATCACTTTCTGTAGCCATTTTGGAGGGGAAGACAAAGGAAAATGGAGACATTTGAGAGAGATGGGGCGTTTGAGACTTTTTTTGGCACATTTGTGCACACTGAGGACTTTTGGTGTCATTTTTGGGCAAAAATTACCTGGAAATTGCTCTGAAAAAGAATTTTAAAATTGGGGATGTGTGATTTGTGGGCCATTTTAGGGGTGCACAGAAGTGGGGTCAAGAGTCTGAGGAATACACATTCTCTATTCTGCTGAAATGATTCTAAAATGCAGTTAAAAGTGTCTAAGGGGCTATAACCTTTAAAAACATATAACATTTTTAAAAAATCCGCTTTCATATTTTTTCATTGCAGAGTCTGATCAGGGTCCCTCTATTGATTTGCTGAGCACTTCTCCCAAGGGGTCTTTTGGTAAGTATTTTGTTTAACCTAAAATGCCTAACTGTTCAACTTCAGCAGATGGTTTCCATTAACAATGCTACTCAATTTGGAGGTGCTGTACAGGATCTGAAAGCAGCTTGATTTGGTTCTTTCAGTACTGTAGGAGAATTTGAGCTACTAGCCCTTCTTTTCAGAAGTATAGAATCGTAGTTTGGGAGGGACCTCAAACATCACATAGCCAGAACTCCTGATGATGCAAGAAATTGATAGCTACAGCTTCCCTAGCAGGTGACCATCCAGCCTTTGTTTCAGAACTTCTCACAAAGGAGCATCTGTCACTATCCATTCCATCCTGTTCTCTTATCAAATAAATAGATCATACCATTGGGCCCTTGTTTCTTTAAGCTTAAAGGAAGGCTATAAATTTAAATGGGACTGGAGGTCATTTTTTCTACTTGGCTGGCTGCTTAAGGGCTTATCTGCCTGAAGAGGGCATAGCCTAAGGGCAAGTGGGCAGAATATAATGGAACTCTTTAATTAAAGTTACAAAAAAGATATATACTACTTAATATACTTAAAAATGGGGAATATAGTTGGCCCTCTGTATATGCGATGGTTCTGTTCCAGGAAGCCCCAAAAATACCAGAAATTGTGAATGCTTGAGAGTCATTATATTCAGTGGCAGTGATGTGTGTGTGAATGCTTCAGTGTATCTGTATGCACGTTGCCACCATTTTAGGTATAGGACACAGCATTCTATGGCTGCTTAAAATTGTGTATTCAGAGGTAACAGGTAAGGAGGGACTGCTTTACATGCCTTTTTTCTAAATGTATTGTATTAAGAAGTGCCCCCAGATCCACTAGAAATGAATTTTGAAAACCTTAATTTTAATTAGGTATTATTGTGGTCATTTAGGATTAGAATTAATTCAATGTATGAAAAATAAATTAATGATTTTATTTTATTGTAGAGTAACTTTAATTTTAAATCAACTTGACAGAGTAATAAACTTCAAAATAATGTAGTGTAGTAGAGCAACACCAGTTCTGTTGCAATGGCAATTTAAAACCTTGGTTTTCTAATTAACTGGGGCAATACTTTGAAAATACTGCATAATTCAAGTTCACACATGGCTGGCCACTGACCAAGTAATTGACTGTATTAGTCAATTGCATTGTATTAATGAATTTAGTGGTTTGCCACAGAATTTCCATACCACCAGTGGCAAATGTTGCTATAGATGCTAGTAATCTTTGCCAGCAGCCCTGTTCTAGTTCTCATGTTAAGTCTTCTGAGGCCAGATTATACCTAGAACTTGCCTTGTTGGTACCCAATATATGCATGTCTTTTTCTCCTTCAGACGCATCCATGTGTCTGTCTCCACAAGGGTCTGCTCCTGCCAGAGGTAACTGGCTAACAGCTTACACTGGTTACTTGTGGTGCTTTTGCCTTCCATTTCTGTGGTTCTGCCTCCAGCCCAGTTTTTGCCTGTCTTGTATTCCAAATGAGGAGGAAGTTGGTACAACCTCACCAGTGAGGTCGAGGATGCATCCTGCCGCCTTAGGACTTTTGCAGTCAGCCAGTTGGGTGCACATTGCTAAATTGGTTGGGAGGCCCTTAACCTGCTAGCTGCTTTGGTTTCCCTGCAGTTGCTAGGAAACCTCCTAGACAATACATGTAAACCCTACAGTGATGCTCTGTTTCTGGACTCTTCTCTGAGCAATTTGTCCATCGTACTCTGAATCCACACACAGCCACTTTTATTATAGTGAATATCATTTCTTGGGTAGCTGAATTCTAAACTGTATTCTTTAAAGCACAGCTTCTTGGCATTATCTTTTATGCTGCTTTCTTGACCAGGAGAAAAGGCCCAAGAGGCAGTTAATCTGACATTGCATGGTGTGGCTTGTTATACTGGGTTTGGATTTCTGTGTTCTGCTGCCAAGACTGTTGGGTGTATTAACCATGCATATGGCACACTTGGTCTAGCAGCCCTTGTGCTGTAAAACCTTTAAACTTTCGCTGCAAGTGTTAGTACTAACAACAGCTTATTTATTGCTGGCTTCTAATCCTGCTCATTCTTCATTTTTCTTGTTCTAGAAATAAAACCTTCCCTCATTGGAAAGAAGAAGCCTGGTGCTACAAAGAAAGGGGTATGTCCACTTAAGGGATTCCCTCTCTTGCTGCAAGTATACACTTTCTCCTGGTGAAGTTTTTGCTCCTTGCCCCATTCCTGCCTCAGTGATTCCTTGGTACCACTTCCTGCTCTTTGCCATTGAAATCTAGTGAGGATTTCTTTTCCTAATTAAGGTTCCTTATGTGTTCTATATTCTGTTTATGACAGCAATCCTGTACAGCCAGCACTTAAAAGTGTAGTGGAGAACCAGTGTCACCTCTTAGGTGACTGTCACCTAAGTTTGTGATGTCTGTAACTTACTAGCAAATAGAGAAAAAGTATTAAACGACAAAGTACTGAATGACAGCATATTTAATTTTTGTGTTTTGCCTAAGGTATTAAATAGTCTATTGATGTAGCCTGTACCATTAAATGCCTGCTCAAATAAGAGTCCAAGCATTTCTGATGTGGTACTTATCTCCAGTGGGATGGCTGAAGACAGTTACTGAGAACTCTTCTCTCCCTCTGCAATTTTGTTGAAGTTTGGTGACATTGTTCAGGGAGTGCACATGGCCACAGTGGATAGGCTAGGAGAGAGTGCTACTTAAAGGGTTGGTCCTTAGACTGATGTCAGTTCCTCATGAATTTCTAGCAAACGAAAAGGAAGTTGTAGCCAATAGGAAAAAATATGGTGCTGGTCCCTTAGCTTTAGAGCTTACAGAAAGGACTTATTCCTTGCAGTACCAGTGGTCCTACGTAGGAAGCAAGCTGCAGTTTGGAATAATAATTGAGGATCAAGAGAACTAACCAACAGCAAAGCCAGCAGACAGTCAGTTTAGCTTGAATGTCTTTTGAAATAGGCAGGATTTGACCTGCCATTCAGTCTCCAGTCTTTCCTGCAGGTACATTCCTAATATATTGTTGTAGTTTTGGGCTTCATGACAGAGAGGGAATTGATTTCTGCCGGGGGACCAGCTTGGCAGACACCCTTCATTGCAGCTTTGTAACGAGAAGAGTTTTCACGATAAAGTGCTGGCCAGAAGGATCTCTTGCTGGACTCCCCCCCCCCGGATAAAGGGGGAGCAGGGGATTACTATTTGGGCCCCAAATTCCTATTATACGCATTTACTTTTTAGTAAATGTGCTGTGAATGGGAATGACTGGGGAGCTAACACCTTGTCTTTGCCATGGAACGCAGCTGTTTAGATTGGAAAATCTGATGGCCCCATGCTTTTTTTTTAAAGAAGAGCTTTTAACTGACCTTTGAAATTATAAAAGTGAAGAACTCCTCTGATTAAGACAGAACAGTGGAGCCTCTGCAGCTGCCTTCTTTCTGCAGTCAAGAGCTGAGTAGATTCGTTTGTCCCATATGACTGGACAGTTGAATGTAAAGATTGGGAGTTGACATTTTGAAAGAGAAGGATTAAGAATTTAAGTACATATACTTTGAGAATAGATTGAACTGTATTCTACTTGCAAGTAGGCATGAAATTTTAACAGAGAAACCTTAGCCTGAGAAAGTAAAGATGTTATCAGTTGGATGTTGGTTTTTAGCAGCCTCTTACTAGACTACAGAGAAGCAAATTGCTAACCCTATAGTTGCTGGATTAAAGAAAAATGGAATCTTCTCTGGCACATTTGAAGGATTTCTACAAAGGATTAGGTAGGGAATACATAGAGGATTCAAGAGCATGAGTGACATCATAAGGCAACAGTTCAAGGAACTGATATGAGAGATAAGATGGGGAGAGATACAGAAGATGCAGAGAGAGAGAGACACTCAAAATTTGATATGGAAGCAAAACAAGATGACAACCAGATGGTGAAACAAGCACAAGCTGAGTTTATGGAGAGATCAAGAGGCTTTGGTTTGTAAAAAGAGACTATGCCCCAAGGGGAGAAGGGGGCAGAGAAATTGGGGCTTGTAAACAAGCTGTTTCAATGTCTGAACCCAAGTTGAAATGGTTTTGATTACTGAAGGAGGAGAAGATTTAAAAAACAAAAATGTGTCAAGTCTGCGATTTTATAAAGCCACGTGTGAGTGGTGAATGAAATCAAGTTGATTTATTTTAGAAGATCGAAGGATATGGAAAGATGTCTAAAATAAGAGTGCTTTTTCAGGACAGTGATTTTAAAATGCTAAGTGAGAAGTAGTTGGGCAAATGATGACTCTGTGGGAAGTGGAGAATTAAGTTCAAAGTGAAGATTTGGTCTAAAATAGGTTAATATGGTCACAGATTTAGGATAAAAATGGATTGGGTCTGTGAATCTTGTCTATGAATGCTGTAATGGTTTTTAGAACATTAAATGGTACTGATGGATCTGGTATCTAGTATTAGTTTAACAGTTGTATCTAGTGAAAGTATAGTTAAGAGATTTAGGATTATGATTCTGGATTGTGTTAATAATAATAATAATAATAATAATAATAATAATAATAATTATTATTATTATTTAAAAAAATTATTTGTATCCTGCCCTCCACATGGATCGAGGCGACGAACAACATGAAATACATTATACATTAAAATACATTAAAAGACATTAAAAACATACCCAGTCCTCCCCACCCACCAACCCACCTAAACCAACCCCTTAAAATACACAGCAGTTAACAATCCATCAATTACTATTAGCAAAGCAGCAAGGCAATAGATGGGAGGCGATGGAAATGATTATCTTTAGATCTAGGGATGTTGCTAAATGTGTAATAGCTTTATATTATCAACTAGTGAAAATAGGAATTATGTCAGTAAATAGTATTCAGAAAAGTTAGCATTAAGGTTATTTATCAGTATTAAGGTTATTTACTACGTAATATTCTTTAATATGCAAGTAAGTCATAATAAACAGAAGAAATAAGGAGATTGCACTGGGGACGTTAACAAGGAAAAGCTTCTTCTTCTTTTTTTTTTTTTTGAGAGCATGTATTGAGGAGGAAGAAGAGGAGGAGGTTGAATATTCTTTTTTGAGAGGCTTGAATCAAATGGCAGGATATAATCCATGTAAAGGAAGGGAGAAGTCCGTTCCTTCCTGTCTTCTTTTCTCTTTCTTTTGTCTTTTCCTTTTACTCTTTAAATTTTAACTCGCATGGTTTTATGTTTTCTTAGAAGTTGTTTCTTTCTCTTTTATATAGTTGCAATGTTTTTAGTGTTTAGTGTTTTTAGTGTTTCTGTGGCTGAGTGGGGATTCAGATTCCTGCTCTCCCAGAGTTCTAGTTCAACACTGAAACAACTTCACCACACTGTGGCTCTGTTGGTTGCCTGTGAGCAAATACTGGACATATAAAGAAATGAGATTGGAAAGTTTGGTGTGTGGACATGTCTAAGTCCTTGTGAAACACATGGCATTTCAAGTATCAATGTCCCTTCTTCGAGCAGCTTAGGTACATCAGGCAAAGTAATGATGAAACCTCCATATAGCAGACCTTGTAATGTAATAGAATTGTCAACTGATCATTCCTTCCTTTTCAGAAGTTAGCCAATCAAATGAATCGTGAAAGAGCTAGATAAACAAATCTCTAGAGAAGGCCCTTGGATGTCTCTATGCTTCTTGAACAGCTTGCATTTACAATATCCTAGTAACTCTGGTGTTGCTGTTTTAATGACTTGCGGTGGTTTTACCCTTCTTTCTGCTTCTTGCTCTTCTAGCTGGGAGCCAAAAAGGGCCTTGGAGCTCAAAAAGTGAGCAGCCAGAGTTTCACTGAAATTGAACGGCAAGCACAGGTGGCTGAAAAACTGAGGGAGCAGCAGGCTGCAGAGTACAGGAAGCAAGCAGAGGAATCCATGTGAGTGGAGCATACTTGTAACAACCTCAGATGATGATAAATGGGTGTATTTATTCATCTCAAAGTGATGAAGTACTGCTGCAATGAAGCAGGCCAAAATACAGGGATCCTTGGCAAGGCCTGAGCATTTGTAGGTGGCTAGCCCTTGCAACAGATATATCGTGACATTGTCCTGCTTCTTTTACTCCCATTGTTGTACAATATTTATATCCTGCTTTTTCTCCAGTACTTGGACTCAAAGCAGCTTATAAGATATTAACACCACTGCAGATTAAAATCACACAAAATCATCAATAATGTGTGTGTATAATTTTAAAAAAATTAAAAAAAACACTAATAGTGCAAACCTTTCTGTTCAGAATGATCAGATACTGAGAAACTCCATGGTTGATTGATATTGCTGCATCTTTCAGAGTGGCCTCGATGAGACTGGCCTACCAGGAGCTGCAAATTGATCGGAAAAAGAGGAGAAGAAACTTCAAAATCTGGAAGGGAAAAAGCGTGAACAGGCAGAAAGACTGGGCATGGGCTTGGTGTCCAGAAGGTACTTGCTGAAGAATGTGCCACTTAGAAGCTGTTTTGCTCCTGTCTCAATATGCATGAGTATTGTAGTTTAGGAAACCACCCCAAGTGAACTGAGTCCTGTCATCTCTGTTCAGAGCAGACTGTGGAAAGCAAACCTTGTTTAGGGAATATGTCACTGCCTCAGTATTTCCTAAGGGTCTTCATCCTTATTTAGGAATCTTACTACAGCATAACTTCTTTACGAGGAGGGTAAAATAAAAAACTTCAGGGTAGGGTCCTGTACAATGTAGAAAGTCCAGATGTATTAGGAGACTTCATGTCCTTGGCACATGATATACTGTTCTAGCTAACTCATTAAAGTAACATTAGAAAAGATTTCCATGATACAGTGTACAGTATTAAGATTAACAGTGACAAAACCCTTCCTTTGGCTACAGTCAAAATCCCATATGTTTGTGCTATGATCTTTATGAACTGGCCTAGTTCAAGGCACACCCCGTAAAGAAATGACACAGTAGCCTTACTTGAAGCCAAGGAGCTTTCTTTGCCTAATGCCAAAATAGGAGATTGCCTTGGGCTTTATGCTAGCCGCTCTGAGATCTTGAAAGGAAAGTGTAAGCATAATAAATCTGAGCCCTCTTTATGTGGCAAGGTAGTCTTATTGTTGAGAAGGAAGCATTACTATATATGGAGTTCTGCCAGGCATTAAATTGGTGATGCTTTCTCCTAGCTCGGTTTCTCACTCTGTCCTCTCTGAGATGCAAGTGATAGAACAAGAAACACCAGTGACCGCCAAGTCCCCTCGGTCCCAGCTAGATCTCTTTGAAGACACTGGAAGCTTCACATCTGGACCACCCAAGTAAGAACAGATTTGTGGTGATCCTTCAGTGATCCTTGCTTAGTATTTCTTTTATCTAGCCTACATAAATTCCCTTCTCTTACTTATTTTCTAGGTACAAAGATAATCCTTTCTCATTAGGTGATGCCTTTGGCTCCCAGTGGGAAACAGACAACTCTTCTTGGGGGATTGACAAAGGGGAAGAGGAGGCTGATGTTGCTATCTCCAGTATCCGGCCCATTGGTGACAGGTAGAGTGAGTGGAATACAGTCTTTTCTACACTTACAAGGGAGATTCCTGAAGAAAGGAGTTAAGTGTATGTGGTGTTGCTCTTCAGTCAGGAGTTTACAACACCCCTTCCCAAAGCATTTGTATTAAGTGTTGTCCAATGACAAAAAGGTCCAAAATGTATTCTTGATAGATTTGTAAAATGAAAAATAAACTTCGACTAAGATACTTAGAATTTCCAGAGAATAATTGATTGTACTGTTGCTGACTTAAGACAACAGTTATTCTTTAAAGTAGACTGTTGAGAATGCAGTTCCTATTATCCTCAGTCAGCACGCTTATGTTGTGTTGTGAAGGTTCTAGTCCCAATACATCTGGAGTGCTTTAGATTAGAGAGGTTGGCTTAAATGAACAAATGCATGGGCTAGCTCTTAGTTTGGTATAGTCAGTCTCCTCAGCTAACTTAATAGATTTGATGGGTTGGTTCTAACTGTGGCTGGAATTGTCTAAATCAGGTAGGGTAAGACACTAAGTATGTTCTTTACTATTAACACTGAATGCATTGGTTTCAGTGTCTCCTCCCTTATCTTCTACTCAGACCCACTAACAGAAAAGAAACAGAGAGCAAGATATCAGTAGTGGAGTCCAATGAAGCTCGGCAGAAGTTTGCAGGGGCCAAAGCCATCTCATCTGACATGTTCTTTGGACGGGAAGCAGATGCTGAGGTTAGCTGCATGTAATTATTTTGCCCTTTAGTCTCTTTCTGGCCACTTCCAGGGTTGTTTCTTATACCTTTTTCCCCCCTGTTTTCCAGTATGAAGCCAGATCCCGACTTCAGCAACTTTCAGGCAGCAATGCCATCAGCTCTGCTGATCTTTTTGGAGAATCTGAGACAGTGAGCTCTGGTACGTCTGCAAACAATGTGAGATATGGGTGTTCACTGGGACACTGTGTTTGGGGAATAGTTGCCAAGGGATTGATGCAGTTCTTCCACCAGTGACTCAGAAGGAGATGGGTTGTGGGAGGCGGGCCAGCTTGGACAGCTCTTCAGTTGCTTGCTGGGTATGGCTGGTATGAAACATTAACTGGATTATGCTGGATTTAGAATTACAAAATGTTGTGAGTAAATTCCAACATAGGAGTGCATAGGGTAAAGTTTTTGGAAAAAGTGCCACTTTCTAATCTACTACAGTTGTCTGATATATTCCTTTTGGCATTCTTATTTTGCTGTATGCATTTGCCTGATGTCGAGGTCTGCTGGAGGAGCCCTCCTCTGTGTCTCATCAGTCAGGACAATCTGGTGGGAAGATGTGAGAGAGGGCCTTCTCTGCTGTGGCACCAGTTGTGGAATACCTTACCTTCAGAGACTCAACTGCTGCCAACATTGCTGTCATTCCAGCACCAAGTGAAAATACAGTTGTTTACTGAAGGCTTTGGGGCCTAATTAATTGTTTTTACACAAACATGGTAACTAATTTAGCTGGTTTTAAGCCATCTTCTTTTAACTTGTTGAACTGTTTAATATGATTTTATCCTTTTAAAATCATTTTTATTGTTTACATTGGTTAAATTTGTAGTGTGCTCCTGTGAAACAAGAGGCTGTGCAGGATAGCACTGCTTCTGGTAGGGTCTCCCATGTTTACATTGGCCATGCTGATTTTATTGTATGCTCTTCAAGATCATTAGTTAGAGGGCAGGATATAAATGTTTTAATAAAAATAAATAATTTTAATAGGTGGAGTATCAATTGGAAATGTACTGCCTGCTGCTGATATTGCCCAGTTCAAGCAAGGGGTGAAGTCTGTTGCTGGCAAGATGGCTGTTCTGGCCAATGGTGTGATGAACTCTCTTCAGGTGAGATGTGAGGAATATTGCATATGTGTTGTGTGATCTTAGCAAGTTGGCTTAAATACCTCACTAAACACATGTTGTCTACTATCCAGGGATGTTGTATGGTGGAATCAGCATGTGAGCTCTATGAATTTTGTCTTGCTCAAATGTTAGCAGCTTACAACATATACGTATACCTCAGTTTACAAAGTAGATGTGTTCCTGGATATTCCTTCTTGAACAGAACTTTGGTACCAGAGGCAGAAATAACATAGAAAGAATGAGGGTAGGTTTCTGCACTATAGAAACAGAAGAGCAATTCAGCATATTTCAGCAACAGTTCTATTCAAAACTAACATATGTGAAAGATCAGGTAAGCCTTGCATAAGTAAACAAAAATGTTTTGAATATTATAGAGACTACTTGAAACTTTCTTCCAAATATATCCAGGAATTATTATTTTTTCTTTCACCAGTCTCTGATTTCCTTATGATTTCCATTTTGGTGGCCAAGCTTACAGATCTATATTTTTTAACATGCTGGGTGTAGCCTCTGAAGCAGGCTTACCTGTTCTCTCCTTTTCTCTCCATGTTGCTATTCACACACAGTAAGAGAATCTGGAGGCATCTGCCATTTACCTTGACACACACAGGTACAGTAGGATCAGCTAGAGTAAAATCCCTTTCTTTCCCAGCTCAGACTATATTGCATTGGTTGCTGCAGATAGCTGCTGCAATCTAACACCAAGAATCTGTGTTCCTGTAGTCCTCCTTCATCCTCCTCCTAAATGCTGCTGAAAAAACTTCTGGCTAGACAGAAGTTTAAAAAGGAAGGGGGATGAACAGATTTTAAAAGACTTTGTAAAAAGGAGCTTCTTTGTCAGAGGCTTTGTTAACAGACGTACGCCTATCTCAAAAATGGCCAAGTGAATCTGCTTTAGTCATAGTTGTGGTAATAACAACAACAACATTTATAACGCCCTTTACACCAAAGGACAGAACAACGACATATACAATCAGGGACAAAGACATTAAAACAGAAGACCACAACAATATGTGGCATGAAATCCCCAACACCCCACCAGTCACTGTCCATCTCAGCACTTTAAACACCTTTTAGTGATTTAAGGTGGAGAGTTAAAGAGGAAGGTCTTCAACTGTTTATGAAAATAAGTGAGATCCTCCTTCAGCCAAAGACCATTCCACAAATGTGGAGCCAAATCTTGAAAAGCTCGCAGCCTTAACAGAGGCTGTTCCATTAGTGAAACAGACAATAATACTTTGCCTGCAAATCTCAAATTCCTGGGTGGAACATAGCATGCAAGCTGAGCTGCGAGGTACTGAGGGAAGTTAAGAGATAAAGAAGCGCATATGCTCAGTTTAGATTCTGAAATGTTATCAGTTTGCTTGGTCCCTACATGCTAATACTCATTTCTGTAACACTGTCAATTTAAAGTTACAAAAATACATTTGCTTAAAAGGCAGGAAAAGTGACCGTTGTATGTGTTGGCTCTCTAAATAGCAGTTATAAAGAAGCAAGGCGAGCTACCTTACTATTGGTCATGCTAGATGGAGACTGATAGGACTTGAAGTCCAAAACACATGGAGGGTGAAAGGTTCCCTGCCACGACTCTAAATTCTTTCCTTTGAGTGCAGGGAGGAAGACGTGGTGCACAGCTGAGTCAGGGACCAGAAGTAGTGGGGGCAAATGGTTTTGGTATAAGGATTATTATCACTTTGTTGGTTAGTTCAGATGGCCTATTTTCCAGAAAAGGTGTGTGTGTGTGTGTGTGTGTGTGTGTGTGTGTGTAAAGGCAACACTAACAAGTTAGCATAGAGCAGTGGTTCTTAACCTGGAGGGATGCGGAGTTCACAAAGTCCTACTGCTGTACACCAGCAGTAGCAACTGGGACAGGGCAGTGGGGTGTGTGCTGATGCTGCTCCGTTTACAAATGAGGGAGCAGTTTGGGTGTGCACACACATACTCCTGTTGCTGCATCTCTGACAAAAGGGATATAGCAGCAACTATGATGTGTGTGGAGCCCCAATCTGTGACTCTGGAGACCAGGATTTGAATCCCCATTCAGCTATGGATGAACTCAGGCAAGTCACATTCTCTCAGCCTCAGAGAAGGGCAAAGGCAACGGCAACAGATCTTGCCAAGAAAACCCTTGTGGTAGGTTCACCTTAAGGTTGCCATAAGTCTGTTTTCAAAGAGGAGAGACAGGATGGTTAAAAAGAACCTTGCCCTGTCAGTGGCACTTTATTGCTGTGTGCCTTCAAGTCACTTCTAACTTATGGCAACCCTAAAATCAACCTATCACATGGATTTTTTGTCAAGATTTGTTCAGAGGTGGCTTGCCTTTGCCCTCCTCTTAGGCTGGGAGAATGTGACTTCCCCAAAGTCACCCAGTGTCTGAATGGGGATTTGACTCCTAGCTTCCAGAAGCTTTTAATAAATAAATATTTAAAAATTTAAATAATCTTTGAATATTTAAATTAAACCAGATAGATCAGAAATATTCAAGATTATGCTGGAGAGGATGTCAAGAAATTGGTACATATATGCATATGTGGTGGAATTGTAATAAGATAATGGAATTTTGGATAAAGGTCTTTAAAGAGATAAAAGAGATAATAGGAGTTGAGGTACCAGTATGTTCAAATATAGGGTTGTTGTCTATATATAATAAGGTTGATTGTACTCAGGAAACGAAGGAGTTAATAACAAATTTGTTAACTGCAGCGAGGTTAATAATAGCAAAAAAATGGAAAATAAATGAAGAATTTCAAATAGAAGAATGGTACAAAGAAGTGTGGAAAATTGCAATTAATGATAAATTAACATGTAGAATTAAATTTATGAAAGGTTTAGTAAAAGGAAATGATTTTGAAGAAATTTGGAAAATATTTTTGGAAAAAGCTTTGATAAGAGATGGTAAAGCTACCCTTTCACAAGAAGAATGGCAATTTTGGAAAATGGATTAAATAAAAAGTTGGCTCTGGGAGGTGGGTTATTTACCTTTTTTGTAATAATAATGTAATGTATTGTTAAAATTGAAGTTGAGTTGCATAATTTTGTAAACTAAAATAAACAAACAAACAAACAAATAAGTTAAAATATAATCGACTTTGGGGAGTAGGTTTAAATAAGTTTTTGACTGTAATTATATAAGAGAGAAATAATAATGTAAGTTTGTTTTTGGTTGAAATTTTTTTGTTTATTATTAGCTGTATCACATGGTGTTTTATTTTTGTGTCAGTGTTCTTTCTGTATAATTAAAAAAATTTTTTTAAAAAAAGAATATTTAAATTAAATTTAAATATTTAAATCTTGAGTTAAGACTTGGGGTCCCAAGCAACAAATTATATCTGCAAGAGGTCCCCGATAAAGAAAAGGTTAAGAACCACTGGCATAGAGTGGAAAGGTATAGCGAAACTTAATATTGCATTAAATATCTTTCAGGGGGCTACTTGAGAGCGATTGAAACCAGTTTCTGTCCTTGTGCTTCCCTTCCCATTGTAGGGTACCTCATTGCAGTGCAACCTGCCACTTCTTATCACCTTTTTCTTTCCTGGAAAAGGCCTTTGGAGGAGCTAAGGTGGAGTTCTAGGGTGATGGAAAGCAAAACCAGTATGTGTGCAAGTGGTTTTCTTGCATTTAGAGCTGTTTGTAGGGAGATACTGCCACAAATCAGCCCTGATTTTAAAAAACAGGTGGAGGGGTTGGGACTGCATTTTCCCCACCCCTTGTCTAACAGATACCATCTCACTTTTTGTTACAATTTCAGACTGAGTCTTTCTGCAAAATGCTAAATGTCTGTTCCCGTGTTGTTGTGCCACATAGGCAGGATATATGGCAGACCACAGGGAGGACACGTGTGCACAAACAAACCTTGACGCAGCCCCCACTTGCTCTTAGGGCTCTTGTGTGCTAAGTCCCAGGCTCAGTCTTGTACTCTTTTATCTACACATTTGGCTTGTTTCCCCAAGCATGTCCTCTAATTTGCAGTCCTTTCCCAAAATAAAAAGGTTTATGCTGGATCAGCCTAAAAATTTCTCCAGTCCAGCACTGTGTTGCCACAGGAACCAACCATATGCCTGTAGAAAGTGCGTAAGTACAGTGCAAGTACACTATCACCTTCCTGCTTGTGTTCCACAGTTATTGGTACTCAGAGGCATGCCACCTCTGATACTGAAGGTAATTTATAACTGGCTGATTAGTTGTTGATACTCTTATCTTCCATTAAAACAAGGCTCTAGAGTGAACTCCTTTTCTTTTTCTTTTGGTTCTTGCTTCTAAAAGCTCTTTGCAGTGCAGCTTTTGCCTGCTCCAAGACTGAAGCATGGGATTCTCCAATAATGAGAACTCTTTTGTATAAGGTTCACAGGGCCTTCATTCAGAACTTGGCAGGATGGGCTTGTTTGTTGTTGTTTTTCCCATACCTGAAAAAGTGTTTCTTGATGTGATCTTCAGCTGATCAGTTTTGGGTTGGGTTAGTGTGCACATGCCTAGAAATCTTTCATTTGTTTTCCAGGCACTCTGCTAAGCTATCTTTCTTTCCTCTCTCCTGACCCTGTTTAGGATCGCTATGGTTCATATTGATGATTCAGGGGGATTTGCATCTCATAGCGGCTGGTGAAACACCACTTGCACCTTGAGCCCACCTGGAAAAACTCAACAAGATAACTTTTCAGCAGAGTATGGCTGGAGGCTGCTTGAGAACAGAAGGAGGAATAGATATGCCTGGCACTTGCTCAAAGCCTCTTTGGACATCATTTTGTAATAGAAACAAATATTTCTTCAAAATCCAGCTTCCAGCTAATGGAGTGCATGGGTCCTTCCAGAGATCATCATCTGTTGTTGTGCACTGACACAGGGCTGCAGACAGGCCACAGTGGAGCCGCTCTTAATGCTTTTAAACCCCTCCTTGGCTGCTGCTGGTGGAATGCATGTTGTGGAAGCAAGAAGTTGTGTTTAATACACTTCACACTTCTGCACTGGGGGAGACCGCAGTAAACAGTGCACAGCTTGGGAAATCCCATGCATCTAGGCTGTCCTCCAGAAAAAGGGGAAGTTTCTACTTCTGCACAAAATAATTCTTAACTCCCTCTTTGAACCAATGTGACAGATGTAGCTCTTTTGAGGACCATAACTTAAAAGACAAAACCCAAAACAAGCACTGACAGGTTATGACATGTTTGGGCTTAGAAAAATCCGTGCAGTATTGTGCAACTATGGCAGATGGCTGGAGAATTACACCCCACTGCATCACACCATCATGGAATGTATGGAAGGAGAGTCCTTCAGTGGGAAGAGAAGATCATCAGGAAATGAGAAATGAAATGAGCAAGACAGTAGCTCTGTCTTACTCTGCCCACTTGTCTGCTATTCCTATCATGCAACCATTGCTGTTCTGCCCTCTCTTCTCTTGGCTTGCCTGAGTGTTACAGCTTTTCTGTGTGCTCGGTGTGAGGAAAGGAAGTAGATTCAAGAAATGCTGCTCTTTTGAGTTTCATTGCTGTCCCTTTCCTCCTTCTAACCTAGAAATCTGGAATTTTCCTCTTAAAACAGTGCAGTTCAACTTCTGTTGATGAAAGAGGAACTGCAGCAGATTAAAATAAAACCCCATTCCATACTACAAGGGTGCTCTTTAAAGAGCTTGGGTGAAGCTGTCCTGCCCCAAAGTACTCTACTGCACCTGCATGCTTTATCCTGTCTTGGAGTTGGTTATACTTTTCCACTGCTAGTGGAATCTTCACACTGGAGCGCTAAGTCCATGTGAAACAGAGCTTGCTGTTGTAACCATTTTGCACTTACATGGCATGATTGCTGCAGCTGTGGGTTCATCTGGAAGCCTTCATCAGTCTGCTGTATTCCATAGAGTACAAAACCATTTAATTCCCTTATTGGGAGAGCAACCACTACTAGTGCGCTGGAGCAATGTCTTGGGTTTCAGTAAGATAACCTGGCTGGAGAATGTGAGGAGGTTACCAGTGTAGCTTGCCCTTTTTGATAAAGCAATGTGTTGCCCACTTCCATTTTCATTAGTATTCATTAGTGCAATTGACCTCCTCTTGTGCTTCCTAAGAAGGTAAACGTCTGCATGGATTTGCTGGAAATCTCCTTCCCATTAAGACCTAGACTCTACTCCACTTTTCAGTTTTTGCTCCCTCAATTCTGAAAATGCACTGTTTTGACTATTGCAAATTTGTCTTAAAGCACTTGCTCCTCCTTTCTTGGGTGAAAGGGTTGCAGAACTTCAGTTTGGCCCACTATTATCTACTCTGAGATGGGAAGAGTGTTCTCTTCTTGGGCTGTCTGTGTACTTTGAGTTAATGGTAGTATTAATGAGCTTTGTGTGGCCAGGATTGGGCCTCTGCTGTGGGAGGGGGGGAATCTGAAGGGGAGTGATGTGGATTTCTCCCCAACCCCTCAAGTGAATAAAATCAAATACCTGTGTGTTCAATTTCTGTGACCATTCCTTCTTCCTAGCCTTTGGTACACTTAAAGCAGCAGGAACTTCCTTTTTCTATACATTAAAAATGGGTGGGCAAGTTGAATTGAAGAGGACAAAGTACATGATTGACAGTTTTAAACAGTTTGTATTTATTGTGTCTTTCTGAAAATTTGGAAAACATACTAGTCTCTCAATATTTTAAATTTCTTCCATAATTACTGGCCTGTATGGAACATATTGCCTAACTGTTGCAACAGCATATCTTTATCCTGACATGCTTTGTTCATGTAGGCAAGAGATCTCACTCAAGTAGCCTGACACTTTTTTTCTTTCCACAAGACTTGTATAGCAGTGAGCTGAACTTTGAGCAATATGATAAATTTCCAGTAAAAAAGTTGGAGGGAAGAAATCAGGCCGACAGAGTTATTTGCATAACATGCTTTATTTATTATAGTTCTCATTGATGTTTAAAGCTTTAGAAAGTACTAATAACTAATATTCTATCCCTTTCTCCTAAACAGAGCCCCATAAGGGTAAGCTCAAAATTATCCATTAGTCAGAACTACCCTTTCACACAGCATACAGAATTTTCTTACCTAGATGTCTTGAAAAAGGTCATGCAATATTCTCTAAATTGAGCTAACATTCTGGAAGGTATCACCATAACTAAGTAGGAAATGGCATATTGCTAAAAAATTTTACAGTAAGACTCATTTAAAGAGCAAGAGTGAAGGTGCTGTGTTCTTAAATGGGCTGGAATGCTGTTAGCCAGGCCCTTCTTGTGGTCTCAGGATGAGTGTCCGTGTCACGTCCTGTACCTAAAATAGTGGTGGTGTGCATGCACTGAAGTGTCTGTGTACACATCACCACCAAATGTGGGGGTGCATAGAACAGGACCCGCACAGATACAGAGAATGCACTGTACGATATCATAAGTTAGGACACTGTAACGGTTTTGTATTCTCATTTGTGACTGTGGTACTACAATGGCAAATGACCTTGAAACCACCTCAAAAGCCAGTCAGCTCGCTGAAGCAACCAAGGTCTGTGCTGCTAGCAAGCAGGGCTCTGCAGATTGAGTGATCAGCCGCCCTCCAGCAAGCAGAGGATGCCGTGTAAGAAGCAGATAACAGGGATACCTGCAGGGAGCTGTTATCACTCTTAATTGAAGCACCCCACTCACCAGCACAATAGATCCCCATAACTGGATGGCTGACTGGCTTTTAAGGTGGGTTTCGGGATCTGATGGGGACTTAAAGCATAGCTACATCGACTACATGTTTGATGCAGGATCTGGGCTCCCCCCCCAACTGGCTGAGGGTGAAGGTAGTACAAGGCAGTATAATTCTCCATGCCCTACATCTGGTATGTTTCTACTTATTTGTTTGCCACAGGAGGGCAGTATAACTCTGCAACTGGAACCAACTGTATTTAAAGCGTACCCAGCACCAAACCGAGTATTCTTTTACCAATACTGAATGACAGGACACTTCAGTTTTGTTTAGGATGCAACGGCCAGTCTTTCCAAGAGGCAGATGTATGAGTGAGTAATGTTTTGAGCCTGTGGGTAGGGAAAATTCCTACTTTGCCCTCTTTCTCAAAACCCACATTACTCCCATCACAAAGACTGGAATGAGTGAGCATTCCCATACTGTCCATCAGTTCTCAGAAGAATCTGTCTCTTCTGTGGAGCCATCACTTTCTGTATCTATTTTCCTGCGATGGTGAAGAGGCCTCCATGGGGAGCTGATCCGGGAAGGGGGTCGGGAAGGCAAGTTTACATTATCCCCACTGGCATTGGCAGAGTTGGAAACAGAGAGCCCTGACGCCTGAGCTATTCTGAAAGAACAATACGTCAAGAAAAAAGTTTGACATTGGTCACATTTTTTGTGAAGGAAAATGAGAGTGCAAGAGAAGTGACGAACTGTTAATACATGTATGTGTGGCAGGGTGATGTTTCACTCAGTTCTCAGCCGCGTAGCCACTTTTGCATCATTTTTATGTATTTCTTTATAAAATTATATATATATATATATATATATATATATTTTGTAAGCCAAGAATTTCTTAAATTGCTCTTTACTAAATAGTCCGAAGTCTAGAGGAGGGCCCACCAGCAGTCACTAAGAAGCTCTTGTCTTCTTTCCCGACCAGATGTCTTGTGGAAAGTGATGGGACTGAAAGAAGTGCCTCTCCTGAGGATTACAGGGTCTGGGCATACTTATATGGGAAGCAGCAGTCTGTCAGACCCAAGCTATATAGGGCTTTATAGATCATAAGCAGCACTTTGAATTGTGTTCAGAAACAGATCAGTAGGTAGTGGAGTTGTTCTAAGGGAATCCCTTTAACCATCCCCAGTTAGCCAGTTAGCAATCTGGCCAAAGCTCTTTGTGCCAACTGAAGTTTTTGAAGATTCCAAAGACAATCCAACAAAGAGTGAACTAGCACGTAACTATAGCAAGCGTAGGTAACTCTTGGGGATTATAAGACGATGTTGGCCTCTTCAGGAGACCTTAGAGCCATACCTCAGTTAAGATAACATAAAATAAAACAATCTTCCCCAAATCCCCTCCTACATTCTTTAGGGGGCATGAGGCCATTGCTGTCATGCTTTTGGTTCCCCCCAGGCCCTTTTTGTGCAGAAGAGGCCTTTTTCACAACAAGAAATTATCAAGAAGTCACTTCCTGTTTTTGAAAAGTCCTCTTCAGGGCCTAAACAGCCCAGTGGGAACCAAAAACATGGTGAAATTCTTGTTTTTTTAATCCCTGGAGGATCTGGGCCCACAAAAACTGCCAGGCCACATTTTGCCCACCTCTGAACTAACTCAATATGTCGTCATGGTCAGTCATGTCACCTCTAAGAAAGAGAGCACTCTTGACCACCACAGAAACCTGGGCCTCAAGGCTGAACCTGGGACCGAGTCCTAGACCTTCAGGAGGAGTGAAACTCCATCCAACAAAGACTCCCAATTCTCTGATCTGCCTTGGAATAGACCAAGAGCACAATACTGCTTAGTCTGGATTAAACTTCTATTTGTTCACTCTTACCAATTCCATTACTAATGCTAGACACTGGTTTAGCACTGAACTTCCATGGTGTTCAGTGGAAAGGAGAAACATACTATAGTTGAATGTCAGCACACTGGTGGCATGAAACCAAAAACCTCTTGGGCAATCTTGCCCAGCAGTTTCATATATATGTTAAATAGCATGGGGGACAGCAGGCCACTGACCAAGGAGGAATCCCCCAGCACCAATGCCTAGGCTTTCTCCTTCAGGAAGGAATGAAGACACTGTAAGACTTCAAGTCCCACCACAGTAAGGCAACCTAGAACAACTCCATGGTCAGTAGTATCCAAAGCTGTTGAAGGGCCAGCAGTACTAACAGGAATGTGCTCCTCTTTTCTAGTTGCTGGCAAAGATTGCCCACCGAGGCAATCAAAGCCATCCCCATCCCCTAACCTACAACTAGATTAAAGTAGACATGGGAGGCCACAGCTGGGATGAAATGTGTTGCCCATGTCCCCCTTGCTTTTCTAGAATACCGTGTCAGTTATCGAGGGGAGGGGGAGGATGTCCTCTAAATTTTCCTTTCAGCTGCCTAAGGCAACATAACCAGTGGTGTGGACTATTGGAAGTTGTAGAAGTCCAACACTTGGAGGGACATACTTTGCCCAGCCCAACCTCTTTCTGGATGCTTTTTGGATGTGGTAGTTTATGTCGCTCTCCTAGGATTCATACCAACACCTTTGCTATAGATGTGTTATGGTTACTGCAGAGAGCTGACAGCTGGCTCTTCAGCCACACCACTGCTTTGTGAACAAATTCAAAGAAATGTGATGTTATCTTGCCTTTGTAATTTAAACCTTCAAAGATTTTAAACTTACAGTTTCTCTAGTTCCTGATCCATAAGTGGGTCAACTAGTAGCTCAGCTTTGTCTGGTAGGGCTCCTAGAAAACAGTTGGAAGGAAAGGATCAGGCTGAGTTTTGAGGAAAAGCAATTATTATCCATATTCTATCTACAATAATGATCTGTGATGTGAAACTGATTCATACAAGAAAAGGTGCAAAATGAGTGTAGATCTTTGCTCTTCAGCTGAATTGTTCACTAACACAGTATTTGTGGGTCAAATACACTCCCCCATTACATATGATAGCAAGCAGCTAATTTCTGGCCATGTTTGTCTCCCCGCTCTAACAAAAAAAAAAAAGACTTTGCACTTATCCTGCTAGCTGACAAATGACCTCTTTTCACTATCACTGTGTTTTAGTCATTGTGGGGCATGCTGGCTAGGGCTGGTAGAAGCTGTAAGCCAAAAACTCTGGGGGACCACAGCTGCTCGCTCTTGCTATAGACTTTAGAACCAAAATTGGGAATCATTGGGGGGTGGCTGGATTCCCCCAATGGACAGTATGAAGGGGCATAGCCATGTCACCATCTGATGCCAAATTGCTGGTCAGACCTTTCCTACCTGGCATTTTAACTGTGGCACCAAGCTCCATGCATTCTCAGTGAACATTTGAAAATGCTAACTGAAAGCATGCCACTGGTTCTAAGTCACAGGAGCCTAACAAGTGTTTGTTCACTGCCAGTCTTCCTCCACCCATGATACGAACCCAACCCAATATTTGTCTTGTACCTGCCTTTGTAAGAAGCATCGAAAGACCTGAAGGGTGCTCCAGTCTCTTGGGAGCACTGGTAAACAATACTTAAGGAAGACTGACAAATCAATATTGGCACAGGCGTTAGGCTGGGCTTTGCAGCCTGCCTGACAAACTCATCCCAGGCCTGTGCTAATCTTCAGCCTTCTCTGCCTTTTCAAGGCCCCAATGAGACTCGAGAGAGTGTGGGCCCCAGCCCAAAAAGCTTCTTCCCGCTCTGAAGCTCTAGCCTGGAACTGCCCTTGCTGCAGGGCTTTGGGGAGCCTGTGATCCCCTGCAGACCAAAGTCTATTCAAATCATCTTGTGTGCAGCAGGGAAGATGAAAAGACACCAAGAGAAAAATCCGCCTTGCCTTGCCAGGGAGAGAGCACCTGTTCGACTTGCGGCAGCTGCCCCTCCCTGTGCGAGGCCTCAGCAGGAGACTGGCAGTGGGCCAGGGGGATAGGCCTTCTGAATGAAAGGGAAAACCCACGCACTTTATACATGGCATGGTGGGCAGGGCTTTCTCAGCCTATCTGCTTTCTTTGCACCTTGCTGGAAGTGAATTTGCTAGAAGCCAGGAAGAAAGGCCTGGCTGGGTGCAATCCAGGCAGCCTGTGAAAGCACTGCTCTCTAAGCCTGTTTGCAAAGGGGATTGCAGGCTTGTCTGCATGTCCCCTTTGATATATAATCTATGTGGTGCTGCTGGGTAAACAGCCCTCCATCAGGAGAGCATTAGCAGCTCAAATGGTCAGCAGGGGCCTCGGGCACAGGGAAGCAGAGAAGAACAACACCAGTCTGTGCTGTGATGATGACATGCTGCTTTCATAACAAAGCAGCAGCCAGCAGCTCAGGATAGCAGTTTGCAAGGTCCAAAAAAGGGAGATACTCTGGACTGCACATTCAAAGCCACATCCAGAAGGCTTAGCAACAATCTCCAGCAATGTCCCCCAAAAAACTGCTGCTGGATGAGTGTCTTACTCTTTCAGCTAGCCAGAAAAGTAATCACATATTTGATTCCCCAAATGACTGGACCCTGAAATGACTGGACCAAGAACTGGACTGGAAAGAACTGTGAAGAATGAATGGACATTTAAGGATTCTAGATGCTGAACAAACTCTTCACACATCACATTTTTAGGTGTTGCACTTAACACTGTAATGATACATTTGATTATGATGCACTGCTCTGATAACCTAAAAACATAAAGTGCAAAGAGTTTGTTAAGCATCTAGAAGGAATGAAGACAACTTTGAAAGTGATTTCTCTGTGCTGTATGGTAGGAGGATGCCTGGGTTTCTTGTCTGAGCCACCAAAGGTTTTTTGTTCCTACAATGCCTTTACATTGTACTGTGGCATATTGACAATGGTACAGATATTGAAAACAAGTTGCTATTTCCATATAATCAAGCACATAATAATGCAAGGAACATTTCTTTACCAAGAACTCTGTTGATCCCTTGATGCTTTGCAAGAGCCATCAGAAAACCATAGAAAGTCAGTCTCTGTACACTGCTCAGAATCTCTTTGATAATAGTAGATGGAGGACAGCTAGATAAACAAAAAGGAATACAGGAAAAATAATGTGACATTAGTTAGCACTTTGGTCCTAGAGAAATGAGCTGTGTTTCAAGATCCGTCTGAACTCTCCATATGGCCCTGAGCCAATTGGATTACTCTGTATCTGAGCACCTCTTACCACCTCCTGGTTTTATGGCACCTAAGGAGTCCTATAAGCAATCTCTGTATTTCAGATGACATATGGGACGGATTAGTGTGTTTACTGAGAAAACCATGGACATTGCTAAACCCTCCCAGATTCTTTGTAGTGGTGGTGGATTTTGTTGAAGTAGCACTGTGTATTTTTAAAAAAATGTATCATGAGCATTCTGGTAACTTTAAAATAATGTGTGAAGCAACTGTGATGTGCCCTCCTATTTCGGGGGTTAACTGTAGATTTGAATGCTTCCAAACAGAACCCAAAATGGGAACAATTTCTCCTTGAAGTTCTCTTGTGGTTTTACTCATCAGTAGACTACTCATTCTAGACATATGGTAAAAGCAAAAGTTAACAGACAAAAGAAGAGATTTTTGTGTTTAGCCTTCTCTCCCTATCCCCAGTGTCAAGGTGCCTACAAAATCCTCACTTTCTCCTCTTGCTGTCCTTTCTGCCATGTAAGTCAATGAAAGAAGTCACTTTGGTAAAGGGGTAGATTACCTTTTGCCAAGATCCCTTAAGGGAAGAGCTTTCTTGATGGGGTGTGTAAGATTTTGTTCCCTCCAGTTACATTTAAGCAGTGTAGTTTTATCTCCCTTATGCAAAACAGTGGAGAAATGGTCTTGACTTGCACATGGAAGAAAATGTTGTGTGTGTGTGTGTGTGTGTGTGTGTTTTCTCAATCTCTCTCTCTTATTCTCCACCCTCCCTGGCTATGTGTGTACAAATGAAAGAGAATACATAATAGAGAACATAACAGAAGTAAAACACTGGGAAAGGATGGCATTCTCAGCATGTTATGATCTGCCATGTTGTAACTTGTAGCTACACTTCCTCGGAACCCATTTTGTGATTGTATCACAGCAGTATAAAACTGCAAAAGTATCTGTAGACAATACGCACTCCTCCCAGACACAAAAAACCCTGAAGAACTTTATTTCTTATTCTTGATATTTATCAGTAGACTATAGCTACTAAGTAGTGGAGAACAATACTCTGCTTATGCTCAGAGGCACTGTACTTCATAAAATATTGCAAGATTCATCCCTGATATCAAAGTGAGTATTGGTCACAGCCCTGGCTCAAATTGTGAATGCCACACTCTACTTCATTTAATCAAGTTTGCATAGAGATGCAATGTAGATTGTAGCTAAGTACCAAGAGAGAGACAAACTGTGCACATAAGGAAAGAAAGTTCACAAATCTGGACAATTTTAGCCAGCAGTTCCAAGAAAGATGCTCCCATTCTGTCAATGACAATGCTGTGGAAGGGCAGGGGAAGACATCCAACAAATCTGAATCCAAGGTTTGTATCTTAGTATACTGGTTAAGAAGATGCTCATTTAAAACAAAAAGTGGAGTACAAATTAAATGTGTGTTTCCATGTCTCTTTAAAAGGACATTTATTCTTTAATTCTCTTCATAAAATATGCTGCTTCCTTCTTATTCCATCTCTAGCAATTCCTTATCCATTACAATCCATTTGCTTCCTAGGTGGTACTGAACCAAGGTAAAATAGTTACCTTCTAAGTGTTTTGCCTCCGCAGAACCTACAAATTCAATAAATCAAAATGCTTCTGGCTACTAGGTGTTTAAGATTCTGGAATTTGAAGTATGTTCACTGCTGCAGGGTAATCTGTGGCAGAGCTGATGATGACCACTTATGAACTATCATAAAAAGGCTGGGACTAGCATTTCTGATACCCATATAAACTTGTATCGCTCCCTTTTGCTCATTTCAGGAAGCAGAAAGAAAGGCATGGGGTTGAAGATACAAGACAACGTGCCAACTGTCCATTCTTAAGTCTGTAAAATAGTTGCTTTGCCTGGATTATTCCTGTAGCCAAGACTTTAGACAGCCCCAAACTACCCTGCAAGGCAGGCCAGCTGGCCAGCTTCCACCTTACCTGTACTTAGACCGGTCACATAGAGTCTCAAGGCACTGGTAAAATGCAGCTGCCTCCACTCCATCAAGTGGGCTGCTTTCACTCAGAGCTTGGCGTGAACGATGTTGGCCAGAGGATGAGGTAGGCACAATGACAGTGTTGGGATTCTTACCCGTCAACAGCTCTTGATAGATGGCAGCCACACTTTCTAGGAACTCTGTGAAAATTGAGCAATGACATAGAAGTCATGGGCCTACATGGTGCTTCAAAATCACGTAGCCTATAATATTATAGGTTGTAGACCAAACTGATGCCATTTCTTTTCTTGCCAGGATGGTGGCACGGAGGCCTCTTGAGAGCATAGATCATACAGAAGAATGTGATTTGATTTGCCTTGCTATGTAATACAATGAGATGTCCCCAGATCCCACAGGAATACAGTAGTAACAAACTTCTTTAAGATGGTACAGGAAAGCCACTCAATGATTACAGAGGTTGACCTCTGAGGGCTTTGTGGATGGACTGTGTCAATCCTGTTCTTTTGACCAGGGTTTCAATTAGATTGTTTTTGTTCCTCTCCTTGTTGATTCTGTGAAGGCAAGTGAAAGTCAAGGCCACCCAATCTGAGTAGCGTCTTAACCATGCAAACCTCTGTGGTCACAGAGATAAACACTATGGAGTCAGAAACTGGACTGTTTAGAATTGCTGGGTGAGCCAAGGGAGGTAGATTCAGCAGGCTCCACTTGACATCCCAGTGTCCTTCAGTACAACTCCAAAGTAAATACAACATGGGGCCTAAAGGAAAGATGAAGGGAGAAACTGACCAAAAGCACTCTCCTCCAGGCTCCAAGCTTCCCTTGCTGTTTATTCCCAGAGTCTAAATTTAAACAAGATTGTTTATCGACCTGGCGAGCCATTAACAAATCTAGATTCCACTCAAGCGTGGTTTGTATGCATGTGGGTCGGTAGGGCAGCCTGGAAAAGTGCTGAGTGTGGTTAATGGAAAGAAGAATGGAAATGGGGTTCTTTGGTTTGAGTCTGCAGAACTCTATGCATGTCCCAACAACCTGGGATATGTACACAAGGGAAAGATGACTAATTAAGGTTATTTTGCTGGTTCACAACTTTCCAAGCAGGCTACCTATTTAAAACACTCCCCAGTTTCATTCTCCTTCTAGCTCGGCTAAGGAATGACACTCTGAATCATGGCATTATTGGGTGGGAGATAGAACCTATAAAGTGGTTATTAAATTCTATGAAGCTGGATTTCATCCCTCTCCAGAGAAAAACAACAGAAAGATTGGTCCCGAGGATGAGACGTGAACAAGCAACCTAGCATGATTCCATTTCCAGAATGAATGTGACATAAATAGGCCTTTGCACATCGTTATCACAAATAAAACCTACTCCCAGATTGGAGGAGTTCTCCCTAGATGGTCACTAGTACTCTCATTCAGTCTCTTGTTTTACTGAATTACCAGCAGAGACAAAAGCGCTTCCTAGCAATTAAAAGCTCTGGGCCTGCTTCAAACTTTTCAGATTACTTACATGCAAAGTACTTTTATGAAGAAGGTGTGAAAACCATGTAGAATTCAACATACATGGTGACTGTATACTGATCTATTTAATTACAAGTGAAGAAATTGGAAAGTTTTCACAGCGAGTAGCTTCCTAGTCTCTGTATATGGCTGGGATGGGGGCTTGTAACTACTTTACTGCCTAAAGAACTGGGGATTCAGTGTGTGTGGAAGTCCTCCTCAGGCCTAATCAGACATGGAGAACAGGAGTCTTTTCTTCAGCCCTATAACCAGCATGCAAACTCCATTCCAAATCTTCCACATTGAAAAGTGTTGAAAGGGGATGTCTGCATGCTTAGCACAATGTGCTTAGACTCCCTCCTGAAACTGGGAGCCAGAGCTTTAAAAAAATGTTGTTTTTAGACTACAAGTTCTAGAATCCCCTCACCTATAACCCTATCACGATGCCAGCTGGGATGAAATTATAATCTAAAAAGTGGCCTTTCCACCTCCACCCCACACTATCAGGATGCCTCATTGCAAGGAGGATTCTATGCTTGTTCAGCCAGACAAAAATCCTCTAGACTTTCCCGCCTAACAAGGGAAGGTTGACAGTGGAATGAGTGTGTGAAGTGATGCTGAGGACAGGTCTGGAGCACATGGACTGAAGCCAGTGCTACTTAACCAGATGCCAGTGACCTCAGTGACTCTGAGCACTATTTACCAGCTTAGACTTATTCATCAACTGTGATTTCATCTGGAGAAAGCAGCCCTGGCCTCAGTTACATACACAGAGGTCACGTCCAGACTAGGCTAAGGTAATATTCTCTGCATATGACTTGACTCTGAAGGCAATCTAGAAGCTTCTGCTAGTGCAAAATTCAGTGATATTCATTTACTTGCTCGAGTTCTAAGACTGGCCCGGGGCCTGACACTATTTTAATACAGACATTTCTCAGTTGTTTTCTTTTCTTAAACATTTTCATTAAGCTGCTTTATGAGAGCTTGTCCTGAAAGGCAGGATAGACGTACTTTAAACATATAAATGAATCAACCACCAGTCATGAGGCAGACACATGGTAAGTTGCATGTAGTTTTCATGCTTTATCTTCCATGGAATTAATATCTGAAAATCAGTATGGTTTGAAGTAGTCCTATGGCTGAGACATACGCAACTGGATATACCTTGAGGTGTTCCGTCACAAGGATTCCATAGTGCTCAGCAAGATTACAGTCCTATCTTGTTGTATCTGTCCTGTCGGCTGCAGTTGTATGGCATGAGACAAGCGATATATGAAGGGCTCACCTGAGTAGTAAAACTGGATCTGGAAGGCAAACAGGAAGTCTGAAAAGGACATCAAGCAGTCTACAGTATCATCCATTAGAACGATCCTGGAAACAAGAAGAAGAGACAGACAGTTCCGCAACAGCCAACTGATACACTAATTAGCTTGTCACTGAGATACGGAAGTAAGCAAGAAATGCTCAGAGTCACAAAAGGGCCTGACAAGAAGTCATTCACATTCTGCTCTGTATTTTTCCATTTTATTTATTTATGCAGATGTGCACCTCCCTTGCCCTCCAAAATGGAACTGAAGACAGCTCACAACTCTGTTGAACAAAATGTTATTAAAATAAAAACAATGTCAAATGTTAAACCACAAACCATTTTCCAACCCATCGGTAAGACAAACAGAGCACCGCATAGTAAAAATCCCTTTATCAGCAACTGACCTGCTACCTACTTATCCACCTGTTTAACTTACATCCTGCCTTTCTCTCAATGTTAGATACAAAGCAGCTTACAGTACAGATTAAAAACAAAATAGAGCTAAAACAATATTAAGTACATATATTTTTTAAAAAAAGTAATTAAGAGGTCAAATTAAAAACATCAATTTCACATCATTTTAAAATGATTTAAAACCTACTAGTGGGGATAAAGTACACCATGCCCTATTAAAAATTGTTCTGCAATGGTCAATTTACAATTGAAGTTTTGAAAAATCTCCCCAAATTAGTCTCAGGATCTACATATTTGAGCCCACCCAATTTCATGACTGTGGAAGTATCCTTAGAGATCTATGAAAATCAAAAGGGACACAAAGAAAGCTGGATTGCTTTCAAGAGATGAAATGCTCCAAGAGTGAGCTCCCCTAAAATCTCTGTTTCTCGAAAGCAGTACTGAAGGGTGACATTGGAGAAATGCTTTTGTGGCCTCTGGACTTTGAAATCTCCCAGTTCCTCACTCCAGTCCAGGCAGACAGTGTTTGGGAGAGCAAACATGAAATGCAAGGAAGGTAACAGGTCAACTTATTTCCCAGCACATTTCATCCACTCAGTTCTAAAGTGACAAAGTCATCATCCATGTGACAAGAACTCAAAAACTAAGAAACAGATGGCTGAAATTGTGTATTTTTTTTTTTAAAAGGGTGTCGTTATTCTGATGAGCAAGGAAAAATAATCTGCATTCACTTCTGCTTGAAGGTGGATATTCTAGTGAAGTAGATTCATTTTTAGTGGAGGTGTTGGAATCCTAAAGGGACAATTGATGTAACAATTTTTGCTGTTGGAGTTTGGCACAAAACGGTAATGCATTCTGCACTCAAAGGCTAAAAGTAAAACAAGATTACAGCAACAAATTCCTCCTCTTTGCTGCTTTGACCCTGGACAAACACAGCTAATGCCGGCGGGCAGGGAAAGGGCTTTACTGTGCCGATTTAGGTTGCTGTTCCAAACAGCGCTTGATATTTATTAAACCAACAGAATGAGATGAAAGCTAAACCTAGGACGCCCTCAACAAAGGATTCAGGAAAGAATCCTTTTGTTCCCTTCATCTCGCAAGAATGGCCTAAGTGAGCTGAAGCTCTAGCTTCAAGGGGCTAATTAAAAGGGTGTATGTGTGTGGAGAAGAAAGAATTTACACCAGCTTTTCGTAGTGTTAATTTGTGAGGGTTGTCTGAGTGAATTAAAAGAAACCTACCAAGGTTAGTGGGTGAGGTACACATCCCTATCAAGGGAAGGAAGATGTCTTCTGTGGGGGGCATGTTAACTGTGAGGGATGCCCATGAGTTCTACAGGCATCTGGTGCATAAAAATGCTCCTTGTGGTGTTTAACACAGCCAAGCACAAGTATACAGAATTTGGAAAAGTTTCCTTCTGGACGACAACTCCCAGAATCCCCAGCCAGCATGGCCAATGGAGATTTCAGTCTCAGATACTTCTTAAGCCAATAAGGATCTATAGTTTCACATCCCAAAAATGTATTTTGCTTCCCTCGGAGCTGGTCCAAGATGGTTTCCTGCCTGAGGTGAAAGAAGATGGTGCCACCCTCCTCTCCACATACAAACATGGCTAGAATCTTACTTCAACCCTGAGGACAAGGCAGTGTCCTCCAGTATGGCTGAGGGTCTATGGGGGACCACAGCTTTGTCTGCTCTCCACTATGCAGCACCTCCTACCTAAAGTAGCTGCTTCAGGACAAAATTCCAATAATGCACTGTGGTAGTAGTTATACATTTTTGTGCAGCAGTGGTGAGAGAAAGCAGACAAAAGTATGCTGCCTCCAAGCAGATTATTTTTCCCATGCCATGCTTATTTTGTAGTGGCAGCAGCCATGGCCTTTTTCCCCCTTGTTGTTGTTGTATGCCTGCAAGTTGTTTCCAACTTATGAAGATCCTAATGTTACCCTGATTTCTGGGGACCCCGGGAGGGACACCTAAATGTGCTCACAATTAAACAGTTGGGGAAATTAGCCAAGAGCACAAGCTAGCAATGCGAGAGGCAGGGCAACGCAGCAGAATCTTTTACCCAATGTCTACGGGGTCAGGCCAAGCCAAGGAGCACACCAAGGTATAAAAATAATTGTGATCTTTATTAAATACAGACAAACAGTGTATGCAACACACTCACACAGATAACTATGGAAACATAAAGGTTGGAGTGGGACAGAGGGATTTCAAGAGGGATAGTTGTTTTGGGCAATACTACACCTGTCCCGGAGCCTTGGTAGCCTGAAGATTGAGTTCGTTGGTATAGAGTCTCAGTACGTGGAACTGAGGGGAAGGCTTGCCAAACAAAGCGGCGGCAAGACAGGATGGAAGTCAGGAGCAATCCGAAGAAGCTCTCAAAACCAGGGGTTTTTATAGGGAGGAATGGAGCTACAGGCTATTCTGTACTTGGGGAAAAACAATGAGTTTAGGGCTGGAGACAAAGCCTCTGAAAGGTCAGAATTTAACATGATTAAGTTAGGTCCGAATTGACAATAGAGTAGCCAATATGCAGATGCGCAGTGCTTGACATTTGAATATCCAGCTTGTCAAGTTGCCTGCTTGGGGCAGGGAGTTCTTTGTAAGCAGTGTGCATACATAATAGAGTACTTGCCTTTGAGGTCTCCTAAAGTGGCGAGACAGCTATTTCTGGCTTGCCTGTATTGTTTGGAATATTGCAGCAAGTAGGGGCCGAGCCTGACTGCGGGCTTGTCTGGGGGACCTCGCAAACATGTGGAGAAGGATGGTGGAAGAGAGCCAAATTATTGATATCAAAATTATATCTATGGCACCTCAAGTTTGGGCTAGAAACTGCAATAACACTAACATGAACCTCTCATGAGCTTTTTGAGGCTGAGTGTGTGATGCACCCAAGGTCACTCAGTGAGTTTCCATGGCTGAGCAGGGAACTGAACACTGGTCTCCAGGGTCACACTCCAGCCTTCAAACCAGTACACCATGCTGGCTATTGAGCACTTTGAGACGTGGCACCAGTATTTTCTGTTGATTCTGTTGTGCGCTTGTCAGTTTTTTCTTCCTTCCTTTTAACTCTTACCACCACCACTTTCGCCTGGATAGCCATACTAGCCTAGTGCACCAGCAGGGTTCCATCCACAGTTGGTACAGAAACAGGGGTAGCCTTGTTCTCTCTCTAGACAGCCAGCTGGTGATGTAACTGACAGCTGCCATCCTTTTAGAGTATCTGTTTTCTCTTATTCCTCATCAACATTTTAGGCAAAGCTGTTTTGGTTTTTTCATGACTAAAACTCTTGGCACATTAGGTTTTAATTCTATCAAAGGGCAGGTGACAGTCTATTATTGCTTTGGTTTACCTGTCCATAGCCCTGTTGGCCATTTTTTCCTATACATCTGTATTTTGGAAATAATACAAAAATATCACTGTGCTGCACTGCTTTAATTGTACTTTTAAAAACTGGTTTTTATCATTGTTTTAAATTGTTTTTAAATTGTATGTTGTAAATTGTTTTTAAATGCTGTTGATAGCTTAACTCTGTTTTAACGTTAATCTTTTGTACATTTTTACCTACCGGTATATTGTATTTGAATTTGCAAGCTGTCCTGCAGAGCCAACATGGAATAGCGGTTTGAGCACTGAACTACAACTCTAGAGAGCAGCATTTGAATCCCTGCTCAGGTGTGGAAACCTACCGGGTGGCCTTGGACAAGCCATATTCTCTCAGCCTTGGAGAAAAGCAAAGGCAAACCCTCTGGAACAAATCTTGCCTAGAAAACCCCACAATAGTGTTGCCATAAGTTGGAAATGACTTGAAGTAACACAGCAAAAACAACAAAGCTGCCTTGAGCTCTGAAAAAAGGCAGGAAATAAAGTTTGCAGTTGTTGTTATTGCTGTTGGGTAAAAGCTCAATTTAGCCCAGATAAGCAGCAAACTGTCACCGAGAGGGGGAAAAACCACACACCTCAGTTTTTGTCAATATGAATTTATATGCAGAGTGAACTGTAACCACCAAAGCAGGAACTCATTCTATTAGGGAGAGTTTGGGTCTAAGATTCCCTTGTACTCACTGGCCCTGAGTCATACAAAAGAAAGACAAGGAAACTGTACAGGAGACGGAAGAAATGGAAGAGTTACAGGACATATCTCCAGGAGAAACATCCCTCCCTGAGATTCGGACCAGCTCAGTTCAGTGAAGCAAATTCAGGCCCGCAGAGCAGCTTGAATTAATTACTGGAAAGAAGAAAGGCTAAGGCTAAGAGGGTCCCCAGGAGAAAAGTCACTATTTAAAACAAAACTCTTTGAAGATGTCAACATGCTTCTGTTTTATTTATTATGTCCCAGAAACCTCCTCTTCCCCCTGCTGTCTAGAGCAGCAGCAGCAAAAGCAGCAGCAGCAGCAGCTCCAGTTCTTAATTCCCACTAATAAGCACATTACAGAGACTGTCAGTGGTCACAAGAAGATGGCTTTGAAGCTGGCAGACAGAGTATCTTCCATCTCCCAGGCAATACAGCACAGTCACTGGCATCTGAAACCACTCTTCAAGCCCTGAAATGCTACATGCCACATCAATGACTCAAAGCTCTGTCCCTTTATTTGCTCCTCAGACAGTCTCTATTAAGGCACTCAACACAGAGGCCTGAAAGGCATTATCAGCACAGTTCTATCCTTGGGTTGGGGGTGGGCAGGAAAGGAAGCTTTTTAAAAAAAGGTAAAAGAGACCCTTCCCAAGAAAATGGCTGCATATTGCTACGCCAGGAGTGCGGAACTGGTGGCCCCTGCACCCATTGGAGGTCTCCCTCACCACCACAGAATCAGCATCCAAACCACCAACATTATGGCAGCTGTGCCCCTTCCTTTCCCTTCCTGTCGCTACAATGAAGGAAGACAACATCCTTTGGTATTATGGAAAGCTCTACCATCTTCTTTCACCATACAGAGTTTCTCCTACCTTGACGTTTGCCCTAATGGGGTGAATGGGATAACAAACTCAACACAGACAGGGACTCCAACCAAGGGACAAGGTCCTGATACAGGACCAAATCCCTGTATCAGTAGCTTGAAACTGACAGGCTTTAAGTGTTAAGGATGCAGTTGTTTAGGGTGGAATACAGCTCCCCTCTCCCACTCAGATTTCCAGCAGCAGCACGGTGGGGCTTATGCTTTGCAAGTCTGTGAGGTCCCTAGTATATTCTAAAAAAACTCAGTTAATAAATTAGTTAATACACAGCAAGATAACACAATGAGAAAGGGATAGATATTGCTACCTCATTCAACCCTTAGAAAAGACACAAGCTTAAGGGAATGAATAGATTGAGGACATATTTTTAAAAGCAAGGGTTTCTGTTGATAAGCAACCTGATCATTAGAAAACACAGGCAGCTGGACTACGATGGCTGTGTAGATACCATGGTGACATCCCTGCCTTGCATGGTGGTTGTGGAGGTCATGCATTATCTCTAGGTAGCCTGGTAGATGGTGCTGATGCAGAGTTGGCAGTTGTGGTACACAGTGGTACCAAATGTGCATAAATGCAATTAAGAAGTCTTGGAAGACACATTTAGTTCACTACATAGGAGGTTGAAAACCAGAAGCTCCGTGGTAGCTTTCTCCGAAATACTATCTATTTAATGCACAGGGATAATTGAAGCTAAAGAATCTCAACATGAGGACACAATGATGCTGTGAAGCACTGGGGAACATTCTGAGACAAGGTCTGTACAAAAGGGACAAGTTAAATTTGAACCTGAGTAGAACCAGATTGCTGATGCTTAACATCAAATAGTATTTACATTGACTCTCAGGGGAAAAGGTGTCAGTAGCTGGGAAGTCTCTGGTTCCAGATAAATAATCTGTAGGAGATATTTTTGATTGTCCAAATGGCACAGGATAGAGAGAGTACACAGTAGAGCATCTGCAGAACACAGCAAGCAGTCAAAGGCAACATAGCTTAAAAGGCACAGCCAGAGACACTTGGGCAGGGATATGTGTCTATATGCTCATACATACCCCCGCCCCTGAAAAACCCTAACCAGGCTGATTTTAAAGGAGAAGTGGACAAAACTGTAAACCTGATGGAATGAAGAGGAACTCTTGAAAAACAACACTGAACTAGTTGTTTCTCTGGTATGAACCATCACGATGCTTATTTGCATATAACAAAAATAAGCTGTGACTCAAATGTGGTGGTTTAATCCTACTCTTTTACAAGTTCACCTTCCTTTCCCTCCACCCTTTCCACTCTTTTACCAGTTTCTGTCCTCTCTGTCTTCATCTTTCTGTCTAAATCACTTGAAGAGTGTCATAGAGAGAAATGGACCACTATATGATATTGCATAAATTACCCTCCAGCAGCAACACTGAACCTATCAGCTTTAATGGTGATAATAACCTTTTCACTCCCCGCAAATAGATTTGAGGCAGGCACCAATATTTATTAAGAAAGCTGTCAATAATTCCAGGCATCTAGGAAACCACCTAGCACTAAGTGAACTTAGAAGACCTGATAGGCAGCTGATGAACTCAGCACATAATCCTACATTTAAGGCACTACAGCCAGAGCATCTCCCTTCTGTTCAACCCAATAAAGATCAACTGGGCTCATGTCACACATGTCCCCATATTCCTTCTATTTCTAATCTCTCGTCTTATAACTGGCACCGTATTGGAGAGGGTGCTTAATATTAACAAAACTTAGCATTAGCAAGTAGTCACAAACATGTGTTTGGATGGATGGACATAACATATAAACCATATGGTGTGCATGCATTTCTAACATGTCCTAATATTTTGCTTTTAGATGGAATATTCTTCACTGTCCCACCTCCAAAATAAAAGCAAACACAAGTCAAACACAGCATGGCCAGATATAAAAAAAATTGCAATCTGGCTGTGGTCAATGATTTGTTGACAAATATAGCAACTAGTCCATTTCCCTGGGGCTAAGCCCAGAGCTACCTAGACATGACTACTTAACACATTCTTTGCCTCAGTTTTTTCCCAGAAGGATACAAGCACTCAACCTGGCAGTTGGGGAGCAGGGGAGGAAGCAGGGGAAATGAGGCACGTAATAGGTAGAGAGGTGGTACAGGAATACCTGGCCACACTGGATGAATTCAAGTCTCCAGAGCCAGATGAATTGCATCCTAGGATATTAAAAGAGCTGGCAGAGGTCATTACGGAACTGCTTGCTATAATCTTTGAGAAATCTTGGAGGACAGGAGAAGTTCCCGCAGACTGGAAGAAAGCAAATGTTATCCCCATCTTCAAGAAGGGAAAAAAAGAAGACCCAAACAATTATCACCCAGTCAGCCTGACATCAGTACCCGGAAAGATCCTGGAGCAGATCATTAAGCAGTCAGTTTCTAATCACTTAGAAAGCAACGCGGTAATCACGAGAAGTCAACATGGATTTCTCAAAAATAAGTCATGCCAGACTAATCTTATCTCTTTTTATGATAGAGTTACTAGCTTGATAGATGAAGGGAATGCTGTGGATGTAGCATATCTCGATTTCAGTAAGGCCTTCGACAAAGTTCCCCATAACATTCTTGCAACGAAGCTCGTAAAATGCGGGCTGGACAGGGCTACTGTTAGTTGGATTTGTAATTGGTCGACCGACCAAACCCAAAGGGTGATCATGAATGGCTGCTTTTCATCCTGGAGAGAAGTGACTAGCGGGGTGCCACAGAGTTCTGTCCTGGGCCCAGTGCTGTTCAATATTTTTATCAATGACTTGGATGAAGGAATAGAGGGCACGCTCATCGAATTTGCAGATGATACCAAATTGGGAGGGGTTGCTAATACGCCAGAGGACAGGATCAAAATTCAAAATGACCTGGATAGATTGGAGAGCTGGGCCAAGGCTAACAAAATGAAATTCAACAGAGAGAAGTGTAAGGTCCTACACTTGGGTAGAAATAATGGAATTCAGAAATATAGGACGGGGGACACGTGGCTGGATAGCAGTACGTGTGAAAGGGATCTAGGAGTCTTAATAGACCACAAGCTGAACATGAGTCAGCAGTGTGATGCGGCAGCCAAGAAAGCCAATGCAATTCTCGGCTGCATCAATAGGAGTATGGTGTCTAGATCGAGGGAGGTACTGGTACCACTCTACTCTGCTTTGGTTAGACCCCATCTTGAATACTGTGTCCAGTTCTGGGCACCCCAATTCAAGAGGGATATTGACAAGCTGGAGCAAGTCCAGAGGAGGGCGACCAAAATGGTGAGAGGCCTGGAAACCATGCCCTATGGGGATAGACTTAGAGAGCTGGGGATGTTTAGTTTGCAGAAGAGAAGGTTAAGAGGGGACATGATAGCCATGTTTAAATATTTGAAGGGATGCCATGTAGAAGAAGGAGAGGGCTTGTTTTCTGCTGCTCCAGAGACCAGGACAAGGAGCAATGGATTCAAGCTGCAGGAAAGGAGATTCCACCTGAACCTCAGGAAGAACTTCCTGACTGCCAGGGCTGTCCGGCAGTGGAATATGTTGCCTTGGAGTGTCATGGAGTCTCCTTCCTTGGAGGTTTTTATGCAGAGGCTTGATGGTCATCTGTCGGGAGTGCTTTGAGGGTGTTCCTGCATAGCAGGGGGTTGGACTGGATGGCCCCTGTGGTCTCTTCCAACTCTACATTTCTATGATTCTATGACTGCAGCAGGCCTGAGTCTTTAAACATGTATTTGCCTGATTGATCTATCATGTGGGGCAGAATGTGAATAACAATGTAAAAAGAGAATGTGGATGAGAGTTGCTGAAACCTCCTTCCCACTTTGACTCTCTTCCATGCAAACATCCTCCCCAGATGCTTTTCTCCCAGCTGTGTATACTTCCATTGAGGCTGGCTAGAGTTATTTGAAAGGATGAACTGGGAGGATGAGAACACTGAGCACAAGGTTCTAATATTTCGCACCCACTCCTTTGGCCCTTTAAAGCATTCCCAATTCCACCTTTGCTTTACCTGTCAATTGGGCAAATCTTCATTTAAAGACACAGGGCTGCTGCTGCTGTACATATACTGGTCTTCAGGGTCCCATCTGCATTCATGTTTCCTCTTCTCTCTGGTCTAATGTTGCATGATTTCCTTCTACTCTAGTGTTTGTTATCAGCACATAGCAACAGTCCCTGAAACAGCCAGCCATGCTGTGAAACCATCTCAGCCATGCAGCTACAAGGATACTGAAAGACTTGGTAGGTTAGGAATGATGCCTGCCAAAGAAAAGAAGCACCCTCAATAGAGGAATGGAAAAAACCAAAAATGTCAGACCTATTGGAAATGGAGAAGTTGTCAAACTTGATGAAAGGAGCTTCAAACCAACAGTTCGAAAGGAATTAGAAGCCTGTTATAGAGTGGGTAAAAGGAAGGTAATTATAGTAACAGGATAGATAATAAGATAGATGTGATTTAACAGTTGTGGATTAAGAGGGGGAGGAACAGAAGATTTATAAAAGGGCATTAGAGAAAGTATACTAGATAATTAACAATAGTAAATATATAAGCAGGTAAGACTTTTTTTGGTTTCAAGAAATTTAAGTGTACAACAATATAATCTAGACATACAATAATAAAATGATAATACATAAATTGTAGGTTCGATGGAAACATTGGAAAGCAGGTTAGACTTGAAGAAAGCACTGAAAAAAAGGATAGTAGGTGGGGAAAGGAGGGTGAGATGAGAGAAAATTGAGAGAGAAGACAACACCGAGATAAACATTAAAGGGGGGAGGGATTTGGGAGGGAAAGGAACAGAGGTTTTAAAATATATATTTGAAAAGATTTAAATGTCAACAATTGCAGTAACTGTATGTAGGAATGTATGTAGGAATCAATATATTATTGATAAAGGAATAAATTGTGTAAACAATGTACTAACATGAGATTTATGTTTGGAACTATTTTAATAAAAATTATTTTAAAAAAAGGAAAAAAGGAATGATGCCTGCCTATGAAATCATCACCCCCAAGGCTTATCAATAGGTTCTGCCACTATATAGCAAACAGAACTTATAACACATTCCAAAAGCAAGAATGCAGCTGTTAGAAACCCCTGGAAAGGTATATGATGAATGCAAATTGTTTGCAGAAACTATACACAAAGGGGCAGTTGCACAGAAAAATGATCCCACCCTTACAAGTTCATCTTTCTTCCAGTCAGTGAAGATAATGGATCGTGAAGCAAGAGGAAACAGGGCTTGTGGCAGAAAAGCTGAGAAGTGTGGGTTGGGGCAGATGAGAAAATGGCAGATAAGGACTTCAGAAGGTGTAGATGAGGAAGGAGAGAGGAAGACAGCTCCAGATTTAAGGCTGTATCAAGTAACCTCGCTTGACTAGCTCTCTGGAGGTGAAAGCAGAGTGTCCAGCACAAGGAGGCTCTCAGCCCAGGAAAAGAGGAAAGGCAGTGAGATCATCCCCACCTGAGCCAGGGTGCCCCAGAGACGCAGATCTCATTTTTCTCTCACACCTGCTGGCCCAAAGCCCCCAGGCTTGTCTGTCTCCAAGGCACACGCACACAACAGAGGAGTTGTGCAAAGGCAGCCCCCTCAATGGGGCCTCAGGTTTACAATGGCTTTGGAGATTAAATTCCTTCAGACAATCATCATCATCATGCATAGGTCTCAGATTCATGGATTTAGATTTACAGCTTAGTTGGAGGAGACTATGAACCAATAATGTGATTTCCAACAATTTTTCTCAGCCATCCTCACAACCAGCTTCTGAGGTTGGCAGCTATTAATTCCACCCCCCTCTTTTTTATATATATAAGTCAGCTGAATACATAACTGACTTGTTCTTAAATTAAACTATTTCTACACTGTGTTTTAGGGCAAAGGCTTCTCTAGACAACCTTAAAGTTAACCCAGGAGATACTGGATTTGAGCTCAGGCTGCACAGGCTGAGTAGTGGTTAAACCAGTACTGTCAATAAAGATGGAATATGTTGTTGGCATATGACACTACTGCAGAAAGCAACTCATTAGTCATACAGCCTGCTGCCACAGCCAAATAATTTATTCCATGGCATATCAGCTTCTCTAAGCCCTTACTTAAATCTGTTGAGAATCAAAAGGTAGCTTTCCTTGTTATGTGGATTCTACCAGCCTCTGGCTTTCCAGCTGCTCTGGGCAACCTGGTTTTCTTTGGAAGCTTATAGGTGGCATCTTAATGAAGACTGCAGAATAAACAAGAAGACTTCTTGAATGGCAGTCTGTCCATTACTCTCAACCTTCCCCTACACTCTGCAGTTACAGGAGAGTGCTGGGAAATGTTATTTCACATCGAGAGAGGATAAATGCCCTAAAATTGGACCATGTAGATTTGTGGAATCTATTTTTTTAATTCAGATCCTGAGATCCATCAAGTGGAGGGCAGGTGCAACACAGTGATGGGATGGTGCTCCCAGATTTGATGAACATTCCTGTCTCTGAGCACATCCTCAGCTCAGTAATTTTGTTTTCAATACCAAAACAAAGGTTAGAAACCTTCGATACAAACATCCACTCCTCATTTTCACTTCAAACTTCCTCCCATTGCAGCAGCCTAAATGAGAGTGGTGTGTGCCTCTGTGTGTGTTACTATTGTTCTTAACTGGGTGTCAGAACCTCTCAGTCATCTATTGAAAAATACCCAGCAACTCAGAAGTAGAACCCAATCTCTCTCCTGCCCATCCACTCAAACTTCCAGTTTGCCCACATGTCTGCTACAATACACTATGGTGGTCATTCTGGGGGAGTCTTCAGCAGATGAACCAGTGTGGAAGAGTTTTCCTGAAACACAGATCTAGAATAGCATCCTCTCTGCAATCAATTAGTTTACAAAGAATTCATTTTCTGTAAGTTTTGAATTTAGAACAAGTAATACCATCTGTGGCCTCCAGTGCAGACAAATTATTCAGATCCAGTTCAATGTCAGTTCTACCAGGCTGAATATATCTAAATGAGAAGGTCTCAGGTGGTCCCTCACCCAAGATGCGCAGATCACTGCTACGGTGGCTGCTGCTGCTGCTGCTACTACTACTACCACAATTACAGATATTCCTCAGTTAGCAAAATCTTTGACAAAGAAACTTCTTTTTATAAAGTCTTTTTATATCCACCTAGACCCCAATCCGCATCCTCTGACTAGCTGAAAGTTTTTTAAAAGTATATGTATTGGGAGGATAGCAAAACTGGGCTGGAGAAACACAGACTTCTGGTTTTGGTTGCAGCAGCACGTCTGCAGAAACAGCGCAGTAAGACTTGAGTTGGGAAAGAATGAGATTCTGTTCTAGCCAATCCTATTATAGCTGTGTGTTTCTGCCTACAACAGGCAAGGTATACAGCAGCTGCCATCAGCATTCCTCAGTAAGCATGTGTGAACAGCAACACAGAGAGAAAAAGGGAGAGCAGATAAGTCTGCCTCACTGCCTACCACTAGCATGTTTTTTAGAAACGTAAATGTATATGTTTGGCTGCCAAAATGGGAATCATAAGAAAGTTGGAGGCTGGTCATTCTGGCCTCTCTGGCAAGGGAGTTACAGAGTCTAGGGGCAGCCACTGAAAGGGCTCTCTCTTGTGTCTCTACCAACCACACTAGTGACTGTGGTGGAATTGAGAGACAGGCGTCTCCTGATGATCTCAGGGCCCTGGCAGGCTCATACAGCTAGCAGTCTGCTAGCTATACTAGTCTGGGCCACTTTAAATTGTGCCCAGAAAGGGAGCAGCAGCCAGTAGAACTGTTGTAACAGGGAAGTTGTGTGCTCTCCAAAGCCAGCTCCAGTTAACAATCTGGCTGCAGCCCTTTGGTACAACTGAAGTTTCTCAGCACTTTTCAAAGACAGTCCCAGATAGAGTGCATTACAGTAATCAAAATGTGATATAATTAATGCATGTCTTACCATGGCCAGATCAGACATCTTCAAGAATGGGCATAGCTGGCACACTAGCTTTAACTTTACAAATTTACTCCCAGACACCCACAAAACTGGGGCACTCAGGAGTACACCCAAACTGCAAACCTCTTATCTTCAGGAGAAGTACAACTCCATCCAGCTAAGGCTGAAGCCCTGTTCCCAGACTTGCCTCAACCTGTTTGTGCTTGTTTGGTCCATTATGGATGTCAGGCACTGGTTTAGCACAGAAACAACTTTCTTGGAATTAGGCGGAAATGTGTAATACAGCTGGGGATCATCAACACCTCACGTCAGAACTTCAGACTTCTCCTGGCAGTTTTATGGATAGTATATGAAACAATGAAACAAGGGACAATGGCTACGGGCTCCACAGGAAAATAGCTAAGGAGTAAAACAGGAATCCATCAGCACCACCTTTCAGAAGGTCTGCCTGGGGTACCTCTCCAGATAGTGACAGAACCACTGTAGAAGCATGTTGACCCAGGAATATACCACGGTCGATGGTACTGAAAGCCACTGAGTCTAGCAGAACCAACAGGGACACTCTGCTCCTGCCCAATTCCTGGTACAGGTTATCTACTAAAGCAACCAAAATCATTGCCATCCCATAACCAGGCCTACACCCAGACCAAAATGGATTTATATAATCTGTCTCATCCAGGAAGTCCCTGGAGGTGAGAGGTCATCACACACTGACCACTTGAAACAGGTTTGTTGGGACAGCTCTTTGCAGGTGCAATGGTGGCAGAGAAAAAGGAGTTTCTTTGCTAATCACATTGCTACACCATAGCCTTCAAATAGCCTTTACTCTGCCTTCAGTTGAACTCACTCTGAGTTTTCAGACAAGGTTGTTCTAGTTGCCACAGCACTTATTTTACTGCTGCCAGTTCCTTGAAGCGGCCATCCTCAACTGTTTTTTTGGCCATGGCCCCCTTCAGAGCTCTTCTCAGGTTCCCCATCCCCCCTGTCAAACAGGGATGCAACACAAACAGACAGAAATTCATTTATTATTGAACACCAAGAAAACTTGAACATTCTGACATAGTGGACAAAACTTAAAGACTCTATAAAATCAAACATCTATCAGGCCTAATGTAATCCTTGAGTTCTGTGCTTTTCTGCAAGTTTCATGATATTGGGCTCCACGTTAGACAATGACACTTGGAAGTCACCTCTTGTCACTATATGAATTCTGTTCATGGATTTGTCAAGGAAATATCAAATGGAGTGTTGGAAAGATATTTTAAATAGGAGGGAAACAGAAGCAAATTAAGATTGCTTCTTGGATATTTCATTGGTTCAGTCTTGGGGCTCCCCTTTTCAGTCTATGGTCTCCTTCAAATGTGCCAGGTCCCCCTTGGGGCCATACAGTCCCCATTGAAAATGGCTGCCTTAGAGAACCAGGAGGGCTACTTAACTCCACTTCACTAGAGGGGATGTTTAGAAGCAAACATGTGCAATGCATTGCTTATTTCTCCACTCCAGAGATCAACCAGGGATTTGACAGAATCACATGCCAAGGCAACAGGAAAATTCCCAAGAACCAACAGGAAACCATCCAGATCCATCAGCCTCCTGAGGTGGACCATCTTAATTGACCACCCACCCCACAGATACCTCACCAAGAAGTAATCTGTTCATGACAACAGAACACTAGAAAGTGCCTCCCTTCTCTGATTACCATCATTCCATCCATCTCCCAAAGGTCCAGAGCAGGGGTGGGCAACTGTGTGGGGCCCAGAGACCAAGGTCTCCCCCCATCAAACTTCCCCACAGGCCATCCCCCAGCAAGCCCAAATATCTCCTTTTTCCTCTGCATTTCCTCTGAAACTGGCTTCCTGTTGCTATTTTGAGAGGGACTGCAGAAAGAAAAGAAGGTATTTAGGGGTAGATCAGGGTCCTGGGATGCTTGTAAGGGCAAGGTGGGGATATTTGCACATTTTTACATTTGGGTGACTTTCAACATGTTTTTGAGGGCAAAAACTGCCAACAAATTGTGTAATTTTTTTTAAAATGGGGATTGGGAGCTTCAGGAGCCATAACAATAGAGTCTAGGGTATGCATGCAGCCTGTGAGTTGTACTCTGCCCACTCTTGGCCTAGAGTGTGCCCAGTAGCATGAGTGGGGCCAGACATCATTTTGGGAGAGAATTGCGGTTGCTATGTTGGACAAGTCCTGTGCCATTCTTAGCAGAGTTGTCTCTGAATAAACGTTGAAGTCCCTTGTTGGCAAGCTGTACGCCCTCTCACTTTGATATGGTTTAATTGGTGAAATATGATTAATTGGCAAGATATATTAATTGGCATTGATATAAAATGTACCCTGATGTGACTGTATGGCCAAGATGGACAAGAGGAATTCGCTAGCTGAACACATATACCACAAAGTAGGTCAGAGATCCCCTCTAGGCATAGCCAGGTCACAGCCAGGAAATCACCAGATAACTCTAGAGTTAATAGGCTTAAACTAAGCTGTAATGACTCTGCTTTCAAACAATAGTGATGGAGAAGTTCCCACCAAACCACTGATTGTTTCAACCCTTCTTCCCACTGACCTGTGAATTTCTCCACTGTCCCCACACCTGTCCAACCATTACAGAGCTAACACAACATCCATTAATTCTTTGTCACCAAATGCTAAAACTGTTGCTCAGTCCAGACTTCATTGCCCATTCTGCAAACTCCATTGTTTACTCTGCCGGAGAGCCATTCACTCCAATGCCCCCAGGTAGAAATTGGGTATTAAAAAATCTGGTTTTGAGCAGCTAACTTGCAGTATCTCACTTGCTGGTAGCCATGCTGTCACTCAGATTCCTGAACAAGTATTGTCCTTAGGCACAGGTCTAAGCCACATCACTGTTTCTTTGCTCTGTTTGGACTGGTAATTATCACCCTCATCACCCCTGAATCCTCACTATCAACAACTTTCCTACCTTTCTTCTTCAGCTGGTCTTGAATGATTGCATGACTGCTTGTGTTTTGCATGTGATTGCCAATTTCCTTAATAAAAGACATTTTAGCTTACTTTTGGATCTCTCGCTAGTTCTTACCTGTGAAGACACCATAAACATTGGTAGAAAGATCTCGCTAGATCCAGGACTCCTACTTTTGAGCTAATAATTCCCCACCTTTGAACAGAGGTACTGGCATTGTGGGTGGACTCCTGATTCACTCATGTTTTGGGGTAACACCCTCAGCACCATAACCTGAGTCCAACACCTCCAAGGCCACTCTGGCTAGCTCAGGAAGGGACCCAGTTGAGCAGCGGGATGAGTGTTATGCTACAGAATCTCTAAGCAGTTCCATCTGCCTACCTTCAAATATACATACTCATGCCCCACAGGCTAAGGGATAGGGTTGGAGGATGGAATTCCCAAAGGCTACTGCAACTCCACTCCCCCTCACCCATCACTTAACCTGCTGCTACACGAAGAATCCTGCTGGGCAAAGCTGTGAGAGATTAACCCTGACAGCCTCATCCTACCAGTTCTATGTGATAGTTCAGCATGCTCATCCAGGATCAAGTTCTGAATTCTTGACCAGACTGTGATGTTGCTTGGCCACACATACCCTGCCCTGATTTTCACCTCTGAAAGGTTGGACAATATGATATTCTCCAGCCCAGATAGCTGACCCAATACAGCTGGGGAACCCAAAGAGGCACTCACTCAGTTGTGCTTAAGTAGTTCCAGACTGAAATGGATTCATTGCACATCAACAAGATGCCAAGTCCTGCACAATCACATGTCCTGGACTAAGGCCCCTTTTGGATCATTGGTACAGGAAGAGATGGACTTAAAAATAAGTCATAAAGAGAAGGCTTCATGCCAGTTTTCTTGGAGTTAACCCCTTCTGAAGAAATAATCTCTGTCAGCTGTGGATCCCAGTCTCAAATCTCGTTTCTTTGAGAAGATTAATTGGGTGTGCAATTGTGACCAGCTCCATGTAACCTCAGCCTTGTCTCCACAGCTGGCAGCAACCACTTCAGGCAGCAGATTTTTGGTAGTTGCAAAAAATTACAAATCTTTATCAACACTTGTATTATTTCATTTTTACTGCCAGGGATGGAGAGTATGAGGGATGGGGAATTTTCTGCATTTTATACAACTCAGTTGCCTTTGGCTACTGCACACCTTGACTAGGGAGGGATATTGTACTGTTCTGCCACAGGCAGCAAAATACCTTTGGTCATCCTGTTGGCTTCTCTATGGATTAAGAATTAAGACAGTAATAGTTATTCTCTGGACGATTCTGGCCTGGAAAAGAACCAAGAACAACAGCCTTTCCCCTATCTTGCTAGAATCCCTAGTTCTGTTATGGTGGATCAATAAGTAACGTTGCAGGATTTGGTAGGAATATGGAATGCATCTCCTTGAAATTGTTTCTGTTAAACCCCAAAATGTAGTATATAATGCTAAGTGAAATACATTTCTTATCGCAGTTGTTGTACATCTAAGATGAATATATTTTTAAGTATGAATAGTACCCAAATTTAAATGATAGTTAACAGCTATGTCAATTGTGAATAACACTATTTTGTTTGCATCTGCCTTACATGAAACCAAGAAGCAGGGATCGGATGAATGTATCCTTACTTCTTTGTTTATTGTAGGGAAACTGGGCCATTGAAATGCACATGCAGTATTCACAGTGGCTGGGGAATTCATATTGCTTTTCTTCTAGTCAAGTATAAAAGGATAAAATGTCTCTGACTGTATAACTAAGTCCTAATTGCTGAGGGAAAGAATGAAATCTCACCTTGCTGCTTTCTGAGTAAGGTCCATGGGAAAATCAGGGCAAAGCAACTGCAGCAGGCAGTGGTATTCCTTGGCTGTCAGAAGATCTGCAAGAGAAAGAGGAAAACAAGCAGAATCTGACTTGAAATGGATGGTCTTGGAGAAAGGCAGTAGCAAGAATAAATCTTGCCAAGAAACAAAAACAAAACCCTGAGATAGAGTCAACATAAGCTGGCGTTGGAGTCAAGGCACATAATGACATAACGACAACACAGTGGCATCCAGTTATTCTTAGGATACTTCATGCAGAAAACACTTTAGTTGCCTTTTCTTTAATTTCAGTTTTGTCTAGAGGTATATGACCAAATTTCAATTGTTGGACAAAATGTCATCAAAACCTTGATGGGAATGCAATCATCTAAGAAACTGATGGTCTTTCACCTTTAACTATGAGGACTTAATCTTTTTTAAAAGTCCTTGACCATTGATAAAAATTGCCAAGCTGCATTCCTGCAACAAAACACTCTTAAAAATAAAGCTATCGCACGATATCAATTGTTTACACAGGCATTTCTGGTGAACAGGATGGAACAATCATGAAGGTACGACTATATTGTGATTCCAACCTTAAAAAATCAATAATATTACAATTTGTTTGTGTTTTGATATAATTTATAGTGGTTTTATTTCTATTTGTTTTTAAATCTTTTTGTGAGTCATCTTGAGTCCCACTTTCGTAAAAATGGTGGGATGTCAAACAAATAACAAGGGATGGATTCACTCCTTTTGCTGAATTGTCTAGTCCAACCACTCTCAATGGGGGCCATATGGCTCCCAAGGGAGAGCAAGCACATTTGAAGGGAATCATAGACTGAAAATTATGAGAAAGGAAGCTCCATAGGGGGGCTTTGGTAATTGAACCAATGAAATATCCAAGCAGCAATCTTAATTTGATCAATAGTTTCCTTCCTATTTATATTTCCAACACATTGCTTGGCAGTTTCCTTGACAAAATCCATGAACCGAACTGATATGGTGACAAGAGGTGACCTCCAACTGTCATTGTCTAACTCGGAGCCCGATATCACAAAATTTGCAGAAAAAGCATCAAGATCAAAGATCGCATTAGGCCTGATAGATGTTTTATTTCATAAGTCTTTTTATGTTTTTTTCCAATATGCTGGAATGTTCAAGTTTTCTTAGTATTTAATAATAAATGCATTTCTATCTATCTGTTTGTGTTGTATCTCTGTTTGACAAAGGGATCCAGAACCTGAGAAGAGCTACTAAGAGGGCCATGCCCAAAAAATAGTTCAGAATGGCTGATCTAATCTACTCCATGTCTATTCCTTTTGTAGTATAACTGTAACTTTTAGTTACTTCTATAGTCACATTGGGGAGGGATCTCAACAAATAGTGGAAGGAGAGTATCCCATGGTTCAAGTGATGTCTCATGCTTCCCTCTTGTATTTTTGTCCTAATTGTTGTGGCAATGATGAAACAGATAGGAAAAGAATAGATTTTAAATAGTTAGTTTTCAAATATTGTGACTATATTGTTAGTAATCTCATGGTGGTGGGGACTGGGATAGATTATAATTGTAATTACTTATTAAAAATAACTTACTCAACTCTGTAATGGCAATAAAGTATGACATCAGGAAAATACTATTACAGTAAACCCTTCACATTTTCGGGTGTGACTTTCACAAATTTGATTATTTGTGAGTTTGGAGGTCCATGCTCCCCTCCTCTTCATTTGGCCCTACCACTCCTTTCCAAGATTCTCAGACCAGGAAAACTCCACCTGGTTTCAGGAACACCACAAGCAGCCTCCCATCTTCAATTCCCTCCCTGCACTTCTTCCCCACCCCCCTCCTTAGACCTCTCTCCTGTCCAAACAAAAGCAAAACTTCACTTCTCTTCTTGCATACATTGGAAACTTCACCCCTCTCCCAAATTCTCAGACCAGGAAACCTCAACAGGATTTTAACCTTCTCTTTCCTCTCCGCAGGCCCCTCTCCAGTTTCAACAGTAGCAATCCCTCACTTCTCCTGAACACACTGGAAACTTCATGTGTTTCCCAGATTCTGAACCCAGGAAAACTCAACAAGCTCATAGAGTCATAGAATCATAGAGTTGGAAGGGATCACAAGGGCCATCAAGTCCAACTCTGTGCCATGCAGGAATAGACCATCAGAGCATTCGCAACAGATGGTCATCCAACCTCTTTGCAAAAACCTCCAAAGAAGGAGACTCGACCACACTCTGAGGCAGTGCATTTCACTGTTGAACTGCTCTTGCCATCAGGAAGTTCTTCCTAATGTTTAGATGGAATCTCTCTTCCTTAAGGTTGAAGTCATTGCTCACATCCTAGTCTCTGAAGCAACAGAAAACTGGCTGGCTGCATTCCCCATATGACATCCCTTCAAATATTTAAACATAGATATCATGTTGCCTCTTAACCTTCTCTTCTCCAGGCTGAACCTACCCAGCTCCCTAAGCTCTCCCTCATATGACATGGTTTTCAGGTCTCCTATTATTTTGGTTCCCCATCTCTGGACACATTCCAGCTTGTCAATATCCTTCCTGAATGGTAGTGCCCAGAACTGGACACAGTATACCAGGAGGTGTCTGACCAAGGCAGAATAGAGTGGTACTATCATTTTCCTTAACCTAGACACTATACTCTTGTTCATGCAGCCCAGAATCACATTGGCTTTCTTAGCTACTGCATCACATTGCTGAGTCATGTTCAGCCTGTGGGCTACTAAGTCTCCTAGATCCTTTTCACATGTACTCTTGTCAAGCTAGGTGTCACCTATCTTATATCTGTGTGTTTCATTTTTAGTGCCCAGGTGTAGTACCTTATACTTCTCCCTGTTGAAATTCATTTTGTTAGTTTTGGCCCAGCTCTCTAATCTGTTAAGATCATTTTGAAACCTCCTCTCCACGCCCCCACCGCACCTCTCTCTACTTTCAATAAAAACAACCCCTCCTTTCTCTTCATTGGAAACTTCACCCCTGTCCCAAATTCTCAGATCAGGAAAACTCAAGCAGGCGTTAACCTTCTCTTCCTTCTTCCTCACACCTCTCTCCAGTCCCAACAACAGCCTATAGTCTTAATCCATTCTATCCAAATGCTCCTTATTTTCTCAGACCTCTCCTCCTGCAATCACACTACTCTACCAGAAAAACATTGAAAATTCTGCAAAAATGCATGTATGCAATTCATTGGGTTTTTTCATGTGCTGTATTACTTTCCCTGTTTTCTGTTGAACAATGTATTTTCTCAGTGCAGAATTTAGATTTCTTTCCAACACAATCTTCAAGTGACTAGGGAAAAAAATCCTATATAAACTTTCCTAAGAGAAAATCCCAATTAACATTGGCCTTATTTCTGAGGAAATGAGGATAAAAGTATTTGCACAGGAGGAGAAGGAAAGAAGGAAGGAAGGAAGGAAGGAAGGAAGGAAGGAAGGAAGGAAGGAAGGAAGGAAGGAAGGAAGGAAAAGTTTGACATAGATGAGAATTCTGGTTTCAAGCAAAATAGATTTAGTGGGTCAAATGAAATGTTATGTGCAGATGTGGCTTGTTTCCTTTTAAACAGGAAAAGTCATGAGGGGTAACTAGGATTCAAGATGAGCAGAAAATGGAAGATGTACTAAGTCCCCTTCCTCACTAGATACTTAACAATTTCAAACTGTCACCAAAATGGTTTTTCCTCTTCTGAAGGCATTTGCAAGGTCTAAGATATATTTGAAACCCTCTGTGGGGATAAAAGCTGCTTGTGAAGGACAAAATGGAAGTTGGGAAGTGGAGGGTACTAGCAGTCATTGGAGAAACAGCTGATGGGAGTCCAAAAATAATGTTTCTAAGCTTTGGGTACCAACCCATGCTCATGCACATATGCATACACACAGATCCAACTGCCCCTCTGGAAACAGCTTTTCCCGATTAGAAAGAGGTCATGATGGTCATGTCACACACATCTGTATGTAAGATCTAGTTTGGCCATGAAAAGTCCTGAAAGTTGCTGAAATTTATTAAAAATCACTGGCATGGTAACATCTACTACCGCATGCTTGGAAAAACATCCAGGCAACATCTGGCAGTCTTTGAAAAGGCAAACAAGTTTGAGGGACATGTATGAAGAAGTGTGGAACTTAAAGCCACAGGCATTATTTCTTTGGCATCTAGCAAGGCAGCTGGATGGCCTCTTTTGGAACTTTGTGTGCAAATCTGGTCACTATATTAAAAGAAGGCAGAGGGACAAGATCCAAAATACACAAGGCAGCCAACCCCATGATTCATCTCTTAGAGAGCTGCTTTGTGGGAGACTGGCAAGGAACTGCTTCTGTGGGTTTCGGGGGGTGGTGGTAAGGGAGACTGAAGAGGTGAAGCTCAGGGACATTTACGGGATCTAAAGAGAATGGAAACATATTGATGTCAGAAAGCTGTTCCTGATTGCATGTTCCCTGTCCAAAAGCCTGTGGACTGAAGCTAAGGAAACGGCTGGCTGAACAGCAGTAATTTTGCTATATTTCTATATACAGAAGAATGCAAAGCATGGAAGAAAAGCCAGTAGTAGAACTTGAGCCAGGAAGCAGGCAGGGAATGAATCCAAAGGACACAGAACAAGAAGATATGGATGGAACTCATCTGTGCCTTTAGTTGATGCCCCTTAATTGCTCTAATCTTATTGCTCTAATATTTCATTCACATGGTTGGATCCAAAAGAGATGTACGTGTGTATACACATATGCGCATGCAGAGTATTCCTGCACACAGCATGGAGATAACCAATTTCTACTTTTGCCTGCAGCTCATTGTGCCTTTTCCAAAACTGCTTAGACTAGAACAGAGGTGGGCAAATGTGTGTGTGGGGAGGCTAAAGGTGAATTCCCTGCCCCCCCAAGCCTCCGACAAGCTGAACCATCCCCAATGTTGTTGTTAATTGCCATCACATCAGTTTTGACTTATGGCAATGACACACTCCAAGACATGCCCTCATCAACTGCACTGGTATTGCAAACTCTGGGCCAGTGCTTTCCAAACATTGTGCCGTGACACATTAGTGTGTCACTTCAAGTATGTAGCTGTGTCGCCTACACACTTTGAAATCTATGTTATTTATAAATCATATATTTTCAAAAATACATTAAAGGTTTTCATGAGATATCTTGTGTCCCCATACATGGTTTGCTAGTAAAACTGAACTACTGTGTTGCAAAACGATGCATGTCTAAAAAGCATTCCACCAACATGAAAAGTCTAGAAAGCTCTGCTCCGGGCTGTGGCTTCCTTGACTGAGTGGATCACCTATAGTGCAGTCTTCCTCTTTTCCCAATGCCCCTCCCGACTTTGCCCAGCATTATCGTCCCTTTTAATGAGTCTTAAATACCTCTATTTCCTTTGCAGCCCCTTTCAAAATAATGGCAGGAAGTGACATGGCTTCAGGTGACATAAAAATGGGATTCACAGGCTGAACTATGCCTACCCCTTGTCTAGAGGATCCCTCAATATCCTGGAGAAGCCTTTCAGCAGCGAGAAATGTTGGTCAGTATGAAGCTTTTTGTATTCCTAGACTATGGCCCTTTCCGCACGAGGCGAGGGAATTGTTCCGTGCCGTTACCTACCGCTTCTTCTGGGGTCGAAGGCAACGTGGACTGTCCCTGAAGCCCTTCCGCAGGCCTCCTTCTTGGTCCAGGGCAAATCAGAGCAGTGTGAGGTCTGTAGATCCGCACTGCTCTGGCTTTCAAAATGGCGGCTGCCAGCTTCCAAAATGGCGGCTTCCGGTTGGTCATGGGTCCCAACCAACCGCTGAAGCTCGCCACACCTAAAGCCCACCCTCCGCAGATCACAGGCTTACATTGGTGCGAGCCTGCAAATCTGCACAAGGGAGCAGGAACGCAAAGGCGCGGTTCAGGAAAATAAAGACCTGTTTTTTGTGGTCTTTAGAAAACACGCTGGAGGACCACTTGGGGTCGTTTTGAAGAGAACTGAGGTGCGTATCTCCGGTAAGCAGTCCGCTCCTAGTCTGCTCCAAGGTGCAGACGACCTCTGTGAGAGGACGCACTGCCCTGTTCTAATTGCCTGGTGTGGAAAGGGCCTAAATTTCTAACCTGAATTCCATTTAAACTGGAGAAGTTTATGTGCAGCCCTCCAGATATTGCTGAACTGCAATTCCCAGCATTCCTTAACACTGGCTATGCTGGCTGGAGCTGCTGTGAGTTGCAGTCCAACAACACCTGAACAACTGTGCAATTCTTTCCCCTGATTCAAGCAGAGGTTGAATGGCCATCTGTCAGGGATACTTTAACAGCGGTTTTCCAATACTGGCAAGGATTAGATTAGAAGATGCTTGGTGTTACTTCTAGTTCTACAACTCTATTACTCCAGCTCCATTGAACCAGACACAAGTGGACTCCATATTCTATCACAGTTCTCACTTAACAATTTTCCAGTTGCTTTTTAAACCCAGCCTGTTAATGTTACACTTGCATTTCATGGTTGTTGGCAGCATTCTGGTTCCCCTTCACTTGTCCTGTCTCCTTTTGTGACAAGATACGAAAGGGGACTGAGCTCTTCCTCCTGCAAACCTCAGAAGATGGGGCTATTCTTCACTAGTGTCTCACCGCTTCCCATGGGCAATGAATCTCCTTGGACTCCAGTTTCACTCCAATCTCCTCTACCGAATGTTAATAAATATTCATTTCCTGGGTTCCTATGATTACACAAAGCAGTCATGACTAAGGAGTTTGAAAACCTGACACCATCTCCAGAGAGGCAAAGGGGGGGAAATGTCCACCCTAGCAAAGTTTATAGAAGCAGGTGTGGTTGTGCGGCACTATCCTCCGAGCTGCAGCAGCTGTGTGTGTTTATGTATTATCCTGTGCTGAACACTAATTCCTGGGAACTGAGTCTCAGTAAAATGATATCAAAGGATTTTCCTTTAGCTCCATTACTGCTCCCAGTTTTTTATATTAATCCCCAGAGATGTACAAGCCTTTCTATTATCCAGGAAATGCTCAGAGGATCTGCTGTTGAGGAGTGCAAGGCAATGAAATGATAAAGGTTCCCTTCTTGCACAAAAATGCTAGCAAGCTGCAATCCTGTTCTCTGTTGGTGTAACATAATTGCAACATGCATGATGAAATTATGGAAACACAGACCAGCAGGGGTGTTTGTATGGTGGTGGAGTGAATATATCTTTTTTTCCCTTTCCATTGCACAAATGCTATCACATATCCCTTTAGGTGAGGGGAAGAACTGTGTGAACTGAGCATCTACCCAAATGAAATGAAACCCAAATGATATCATGGAAAGGAAGAAAGGAAAAAAGCATGCTCTCTCCATCACACCACAATTAAATCAGAAGGAAAGCCTGATGGTAGAGAAGCACATATTTTATCACTGTACAAGCCAATAGGTGGGCAACATGGTCACTGCGCCACCTAAAGCCATCTTAGCCCATAAAAGTCTGAAATGGATCCCTGTTTTCATGTTTCATACAATCATACAGTTTGAAGAGACCATAACGACCATTGAGTCCAACCCCCTGCCATACAGGAACACACACTCAAAGCACCCCCAGCAAATGGACATCCAGCCTCTGCTTAAAAACCTTCAAAGAAGGTAACTCCACCACACTCCAAGGCAGCATATTCCACTGTCGAATGGCTCTGACTGTCAGGAAGTTCTTCCTGATGTTTAGGTGGAATCTCTTTTCCTGTAGTTTGATTCCATTGTTCCATGTCCTAGTCTCTGGAGAAACAGAAAACAAGCTTGCTCCATCTTCAACATGACATTCCTTTAAATATTTAAACACAGTTACCATGTCACCTCTTAACCTTCTTTTCATCAGGCTAAACATACTCAGCTCCCTTAACAATTCCTCACAGGGCATGGTTTCCAGGCCTTGTGCCATTTTGGTACCCTCCTCTAGACACATTCCAGCCTGTCAATATCCTTCTTGAATTGTGGTGCCCAGAACTGGCCACAGCATTCCAGGTGAGATCTAATCAAAGCCTAATAGAATGGTATTATTACTTTCTTTGATCTTGACACTATACTCCTATTGATGCATCCCAGAATCGCATCAGCTTTTTCAGCTGCCTCACCACACTGCTGACTCAATGTTCATCTTGTGGTTGACTAAGACTCCTAGATTGATTTCACATGTACTGTTTTCAAGCCAGGCATCATCCATTCTATATCTGTGCATTTCGTTCTTTCTTCCTAAGTGTAGTGCCCTACATTTTTCCCTGTTAAAATTCATTTTCTTAGTTTTGGCCCAGCTCTCTGATCTGTCAAGATCATTTTGAATTTTGATCCTGTCCTCTGGGGTATTAGCTATCCCTCTTAATTTGGTGCTGTCTGCAGATTTGATGAGCATGTCCTCTATTCCACCATCCAAGTCATTGATAAAGATGTTGAATAGCACAGGGCCCAGGACAGAACCCTGTGGCACCCTACTAGTCATTTCCTTCCAGGACGAAGAGGAGCCAGTGGTGAGCACCCTTTGTGTTCAGCTGGTGAGCCAGTCACAAATCCACCTAACAGTAGCTTTGCCTAACCCACATTTTACTACCTTGTTTGCAAGAATATCATGGAGGACCTTGTCAAAAGTCTTACTGAAATCAAGGTACACTACATCCACAGCATTGCCTTCATCCACCAAGCTTGTAACTCTGTCAAAAAAAGACTTCAGATTAGTCTGGCATGATTTGTTTTTGAGAAACCCATGTTGACTTTTACTAATCACAGCTTTCCTTTCTAAGTGCTTACAAACTGTCTGCTTAATGATCTGCCCTGGGATCTTTCCTGGTATTGATGTCAAGCTGGTCAGGCGCTAATTGTTTGGGTCCTCTTTTTCCCTCTTTTTGAAGATAGGGACAACATTTGCCCTCTTCCAATCTGCTGGGACTTCTCCTGATCTCCAGGAAATCTCAAGGACTATTGCCAGGGGTTCTGAAATTACTTCTGCCAGTTCTTTTAATACCCTTGGAGGTAGATCATCTGGCCCTAGTGACTTGAATTCATTTAGAATAGCCAGGTATTCCTGTACGACATCTTTACCTATTTTGTGCAGCATTTTCCCTATTACATCATCTGTTTCATTTCCTCCGGGTTGAACACTGTTCTTCTTTTTGGAGAAGACCGAGGCAAAGAAAATGTTGAGTAGTTCTGCCTTTTCTCTGTCCTCTGTTAACACTTCTCTGTCTTCTCTTCACAGTGGCCCAACCATCTCCTTGTTTTTCCTTTTGCTGCAGACATAACCAAAGAAGCTCTTTTTATTGTTTTTAATCTCTCTAGCAAGCCTGAGCTCATTCTGCACTTTAGTTTTTCTGGCTTTTTCCCTACATGTGCTGGCTATTTGTTCGGTGATTTCCCCGTTTTGCCATTTCTTGTACATGGCCCTTTTAAACCTTAGTTTAAAACTATTATTCCCGTCTTTTTAACGGTGAGCAGGGATGTATAGCAGGCTCAGTTTCAGTCAACTTCAAATCAAGGATTCCCTCTTCAGGGCCAGATAAGACACTAATAGAAACTTGCTTATGAAATTTCTGTGGATGTTACTGTTCTCCCAGAGTAAGGCCTTGAGTCTGGCTGCTCTATTACACTCTTTTTGTGAGGTGAAGAGCTGACAGTGATATCAAGACCCAACACTGTACCCTTCTCCCAGACAGAGAAGCACTTGGAGTGTCCAACGTTATCCAGGACCTTGACTCCACAAGAAAAGGAGCATTTAAAGATCACTACCAGGACCAAAAAATGGGGTGATCTTAGCTATTCATCTGTCAACCAAAAGTGGGTATGTGAACAAGTCCAATCTGAGAAAGTCACCAAAGTCAAAATGTAAAAACAAACTGTAAACCATGAGACAAGCCGAAGTAAGTATGAGAATTGTGAAAGACACTTTGAGAAGGCTCCTAATGTTATTGCTATTGTGGTGAACAAAAAGAGCTGAGGGTTTTGATGGGAAGGTGGCTTTATAGCCTCTGGGACAGGGTTCCCACCAAAACTCTTGTCAGTAAGCTCTACAAGCTTCTGAACCATGCACTGCATAGGTGCAGATGACCCATTTGTATGAAACACAGAGACCATAAACAAGAATCAAAGTACCACATGCTGCTTAATATTACACTGAGACACACTAGGAACCTGTTCCTAACAGTAGCTTATCCTCTTCTGTTTTACATCAAATCTGCATATTTGTCAAACATTTTTATCATACGATCATTCTGGGATAAAGTCATCACTCATTGTTCAATTATCTTGTGAGTACAGCTTAACTCCAGGACACAATTTATGACTGCAAATAAAGTTAGCTATACAGCTGCACATGAATTCCACATGGACGTTAATCCTCCAAAGGAATTTGGAACATAATTAAGACATTATTAAGAGATGCTATGGGGAAAAAAAAGCCCAGCAAGATAGACAGATGTTTTCTTTTGATGTTCAGATTATGTCCAGCCTATTACTTATTCTTTAACAAGGAGGAAGAGCCTATAGAAATGTCCACTGATATAGGCAGTAGTGCAAAGATGAATAGAAATAATTTTTCAGTACCATGATGATCTCTAGGGTCATAGTCTGACACTCAAACCACTGCACCAGCTGGCTCTTAAGTTCACCTTAGGTTGCCCAAGTAAGTCATGTAGGGACAAGGGGGTTGGGGGTTCACCCCAGGCGGCAATTTTTTTGGGCATCCTGGCCTGTAGCCACGCCCCCATGTGCCCTGGCCACGTCCCCACGCACTGCAGCCATGCCCCCACACACAGTGCCCACACACCCCACATCGTAGCCTCGCTCCCTCCACACACTCCAAGCTTCGCCACTACCATAAGTCAAAAATGAGTTGAAGGCACACAATGACAACAACCCTGATGACAAGCACATAGGAAGACTGCTATATATAAATACTGCAAGTTTTGAATTCTGGCATATAACTTCACATATGGATATTACAATGTGGACAAATGGCTAAAAGTTTATGCGACCTGGTCAGTGATGGAAATCCTGATGAAGAGTTGGTAATGGTAAACAGGATTTATTTTTACCTATCTTGTGACAATCATCTATATTCCAAATATGGATCAAAATCATCCTCTATAGCATAGGTATACAATCTTTACAGTCCCAAGAAGCACTTCTGGTTTCAACTGGGGGTATTATGCATGCATACATATGCACCTGCATACACATACACACACACACACACATACACACACACATATATATATACACAGCCAGTTTCTTCTTCTCCCATCTTCCAAAGACTGCCACCAAGATCACTGTTTCTCTGCTACCAACAATGGGAAAACAAAAGTCTTGGAATCCAGGTCACTGGGGGTTGGGATAAAACCAATGAACTAGATTGCTTTTTTCCTGTCACTAACAGCGACTAGAAAACAGCAATCTCAGACATCAGAGCCCACAACACCGTTTGCTCCAGCTCAAAACAGCCTAATCATCTGCGTAAAGACAAAAAATGGATGGCTTCCTGCTGGCTTTGGAGACCACACAGGGAGTGGCCAAAACCACATGCAGTTCCAGGACAACAAGCTGTGTATCCCTGAGTGAGAATAATTAATATGCCAGGCCTCTACTTGAATGAGTGCCCAACTCATTCAAACCAACATTCTAAGGCTTATATCCAGTCCCCTTTACCAATTTAATCATTTCTTCACAATAACCAGCTGGTCAAAACTAGCTACCTCTTTTATTAGAGAAGTCCAAATCTAGGTGGAAGGCAAAACCATTCTTCCAGTAAATTTTTGATTGCCTGCTTTGATCACAAATAACAAGATCAGAGTTTGGTGAAACATCAATCCAAGTCATTCTCTAGGAGAGGAGGGGGGCTTCTGCTAGTCTGAAATTCCCACTAATATGTGAGGCATAAGCCAATTCCATGACTTGTTTACAGCCGTGTAAACCAGGCAACAAAAGATACTCTGCAACAGTTTCTCCAGCACCTTTTCTGAATGGAATTCTGTCAATGCAAACTCAACTCTATCATGTCAAGTACAATAATTAAGCATTCAATCTTTGCATTTATTCAGAAGTCCATGTATGATAGTGTTCTATTTTTTATTTTAGATACACAGCTATTTCACATGGCTATTTCTCAAGTTCCATATCTTTTAGAATTTGGCAATGTTCTTATTTGGGATTACAGCTATTTCCTATCTAGAACTGCACTTTAAGTGCTGGATGATTCTGTGAGTTTTGCGGGGGAGGGGGGAGAACACCTCCAAGCTCTGGTATCTTCTGGGCTTGTGGAAAAAGCTTCCTCTCCTTTTCTTCTTCTGGACCTGAACAGGAAGAATAAAGCTTTGTTTATAGAAATTAGAAATTCTACCTCAGTAGTTCCAAAATTCTAGTTTGATACCCCAGATCTTCTTCAAACTAGGATTAGCCTGAGTGATGGCAAACTATCTTGACTCTTTTCAGAGTTGCATACAATCACCCAGTTTTTTCACTAACTCTCTTCCACTTAGTGAAATAGGTTCTACATAGGTTCTACAGAAGGTAGCAAATACAATACTAGCTCTAGAAACCCACTTGACAAGTTATGAGCAGAAAAGAATGCAATGTAGCTTCTTCAGAGGACTACTTAACCCCAAACATTTGAACAATACATATCTTTACATGTCTGATTCCTCGTAGTGGAAATTCATATTGCTCAGAGTGAGAAGAGTAATAGCCCCATTGAAACACACTTCAGAGAGACAGAGAATGAATTTATCCACATTTTCTTCCACCCATGTTGTCTAAGGAAGACATAGCAACCTGCTTGAAGGAACTATCTGGAACTATTCTTGGTCAAGCAGTTGTTTTTTCTGCTCCTTTCCGGTTTCAGTTAGACCTTTGGACAATTCAGCCTATGCACCCACCTAAAATTGTCTTGATGTTGCATGGAACTTCCTAGTGTAATATATCCTTCGCCCAATAGTGCACAAGCTCAAGGACACTAGGTTATCTACTGTCCCCATCTTCTCACCACTGTGCCTTGAGTACTCTCCCCAGATCCTACAAGACCCTTGCCGCACTGAAAAGTGGGACAGGAGTCACAAACAAGCAAGATAATTTTCTGAGCTAAATTACCCATTGCAAAAGGAGGGACTGCCACTGCCCTTAGGAGATGTCTGCCATTTGCTGTGATTACTGGTTTCCAGTGAACTGTGATGAAGTCACTAAAGGTTATGTAGGAAAATGGCAGTTTCTTGTTGACCTATACAGTCTGCCAAGGGCTGCCCGGAATAAACAGAGGCAGTTGGGTACATGACCACACCACTTCTTCCTGTCCCTAGGGCACTGAGGCCACTGGCCAGGCCACAGCCAAGTCAACAATGCTTACTGCTGTTCTACAAGGAAAAGGATGGCAAGATGAAGAAAGATACTGGTCGCAACAAATAAAAACTGGAATGCATAAGTCCCACAAATTATTATTTTTAAATATGCATTCACAAAAGGTCACATCTGTGACACATACAACAGACAATTCAAAACACAGAGCATTTCATTGGGCCTCCAAGCTTCCGCTACCACCCATGAACTCCAAGAGAGAGATGGAGTAACTATTGAAGTCTGAGTGCTTTTGGGGCTCTTTGGTAGGGAAAATGTGGTTCTTTAGTACACAGACTGACCTGCAGTGCTTTAAAATAAGTATTTCTTCTTTTCATGCATCACATATTGTCCAAACTAATCACCAAACCACTGTTTACAAGCTTGTGTGCAGTGCTCTAGATTATAATGTACTTTCTTCACAATGGCCCCTGAAATTTCAGCACCTGACACAGCTTCAGTATTTCTGAGATATATATTTATCCTTAGAAGTAAGCTATATTTTTTCATTGTCTCTTATTTTAAAGAAAGGCAGGAGAGAATTCAGAGTGGGAAAACAACATCTGTCATTTCATCTTTCTTTTTAACATACAGCATCCCAATTTATCTAGACCTCTCTTGATCTGATTTTAGGTCTGGTTTTGCACATAAATTGCTTTGGTCACCTGACAGACGCACTGCCCAAGTATGAATGGAGGATAGGCTTTACGGGGCCCAAGCTAGAGTCCCAGCACCACAGGGAAGAAGACTAATGCTAAATTGTAGGTCTGGTTTGAAGATACAGTCCTCTCTTCACATTTGTGGGTTTGACCTTTGCGAATATGATTGTTCACAAGGCGCGTGCATTCCTTCCCCGTATCCCCTTGCCTTTTGCCTGAGCATGCCTACCTTTCTTCTCCATGTCAAGGCAAAAGACAAGGAAATGGGAGGTAGGTACATGCACCTCCCCCCATTCCCTTGCCTTCTGCCCAGGTGTGGGTAGGGAAGGCACAGCGTGCCTAGGCAAAAGGCACGGGAATAGAGAAAAGAAAAGGGTAAAGTATGTGCATGCCTCAGAAATAAATTCATGAAGGTCAAACCCGTGAATGTGGAGAGAGCACTGTGTCATCAAACCAGACCTATCTTGCCTGTGGCCTGGGCATAGAGAAGGAAGACAGGAACATTGGGGCAGAAGTGGGGAGCCCCTGAAGGGAATGGGAGGGGGAGCACAGGAGGAGTTATTCACAACTTTGCCACTTTTGCCTCAAATGCTCACAAAAGTGGAGGAGCCACGGTATTTACAGAAACTTTCCCTCTTCAATCTATGTACCTATTACCTAGGTCTTATCAAGTTCTCTGGAGCCTATCAGAAAAATTATTAGAAAAGGAAATTGTTATTCTTTACTTTATAAATATAATGGACATATTTTTTTGTATTCCTTCATGATTGCCTTTGGATCTCCCATGTGGTTTCTCAGCCAATGCTGGAATCGGGACATCAGGTTAGACAGACATTTCGTGACTTACCATAGCTTTTCTGATGGTCTTAATATAAAGGAAATTGCAGATCCCAGAACATAATGACAAATTTGAGCTTGGACAGCAGAGCAACAACTGTTGAGGTTGACACAACTCTTCCATAGCAAAAGAATCAATCCAAACTGTGTGTAGCAATATAACTGTAAGCCATATAGTCAAATTTATATAACTCCAGCTCATTGTGCAAGCTAAAGTCACATATGTCTTTATGTGAGCTAAAGTTAGAGAAAGTGTGACTTTAAGGCACATTCATATGTCATGACCAAGCCAAGGTCAACAATGTGGTCTGTGAGCATGTCTACTCATCCCCCCACCCTCCTTCATTTTTAAAAAAAATTATTAAGTTATTAACCAAGTGTCATGGGCCAGGACCCAGCTTCCCCAGGTAAACAGCAGCCTTGAAGGAGGACAAGCAGACACAAGTGCACCATAAACTAATTAGGCTGGGATGAGAGCCAGCTGGCCACAGTCTTCTTAAGGAAGGTAGAGGGCAGTGGGCAGTGGCTCAATGCCAGAAACAGTTTGTGTGTTTGTTGGTCCTTACCTTGTGTACTCTGGATTCCCTGCTTATTGCCTGACCGGATTTTCTGACCTCAGACTGTCTATGTTGCCTACCAGATTCCTGAACCTTTGGACTGATTCTCGACAACATTTCTGCTCCACTCTGAATGGTCAAGCATTATTGACTATGAATGGCCTCCTGCTAGCCCAGCACTCTGTCCACATGACCAATAGCCAGTGCCTGCAACACCATATGACATAATGGTATAATATAACTACAGTTGGACCCCATATTCACTAGGGTTGTAGGTGCATGATCCCCACAAAAGTAGAAAAACCACAAATATCAAAATGTGTGTCTGTGTTTCTGGGAATGTGGGGTGAGCCATGGTGGGGTCCAAACCAGAGAAAGGAGAGGGAAAGGGGGTTAGTCTGCATGGTGGCCCTGCACTTCCCTCTCTCATCCATCTCTTTCCGTGGGTATGGGAGTGTATCAGGTATGGGCTTGTGGTGCTGAGAAATTGGTCTGCCAGCCATCCTTAGCTGGCTAGATGATGGCTAGTGGAGGAGGACAACCAGAGCAGGGCTGTATGGCCTGACTGGAGCTGCTGAGAAGGAATGTTCCCTGGGAAAGAAACGCTTGTGGGGGGGGGGATGAGCAGTGGAGAAACTTGCAAATCATCAAATCTGTGAAAGTTAAATGTACAAACATGGAAGACCAACTGGTATTTTTTTTTTCCTAACAGAACAAACAAGAAATTCAACAGACTTTCTCCTCCATTTTGGCATTTTGATTTCTTCTACTTCTTGGTTTGTGGTAGCCATTCTTTGTCAACTGAATTGGACAAATGATGTTAAGAACTAACCATAGTTTGCTCTCTCAAGTTAATCAAACTATGGTTTGAGTTAGTTCCCAGACCTGACTTGGAAGTAAAGTATTCTTAGAAGATATTAGTACGATATCAGTATGTCCAGTCCATGCATTATGAAAAAAAACGGTTCTCAATGATTCTTATTAACAAAAATGTGCTGAAAAGTATGGGATTATGGGTGTGCAACAAAAATCAGAGGAGAATTGTATAGAGGATATTCAGTGGTCAAACCATGGTGTTGCTGTGATATTTGAACTGAGTCATAAAAGTAACAAAAATGTGGAAATCAAGTCACAAGGAAAAAGAATGCCTCAAGCTCCTCTAGAACAAAGCAAATGGAGAAATTGTTTTAATTTAAACACCATGTTACAGATTAGATTTAGGTCTACATTTCACTATTTATATACTTATTTATTGAGTAATTTTATGAGCTACTGGCAGATGGATCTCCTTCTGCTTAGATGGGGCTTATTTAAATGAAAAATCTGAATGAAATATATGGACTGTTTATGTGACCAATTTGCTTTCTGAATGTCAGGGCCAGCTCTAAAATAAATACAAACCAGTGGCAGATAGTACATTTGTGGTACTTTTAAGAACTGATTTTCCAAACACACAAAAGAAGCAGCAGCAGTTGCCTTAATTGTTTCCACTACTGAGGCTGAAGATTATGCAAGGACAAACTAAAATGATATACAGCCGATGTTGCACAACACACACACACACCAGAAAATATTGCAGTTGATGTCAAGATGATGGCAGCAATCAAGTGAAGTGCTACAAAACCAGCTAGCCACTTCTGAAATAATTGGGATGGAAATTGCTGATAACTCCTCATGCACAGGTACCTACCTATTCAAAACAGCTTTGATTTTAGTCTTATGCAAATAGCTAATATTGAGCAAACTTTCATTCCAGAAATACACTGTGAATTGTCTACACTAGATTCCAGAACAGCTGGTAATTTTTACTCCAACAAATAACTTTACTGCCACTTTAGGTATGCTAAAATAGTGTGGATACATCCAAGGCATAACCACTCCTGCAACCTAAGTATCCTTTCTTCTCTTCTTTCTTTAGTTAGTTCAAGCTACCCAATCATGTACAAACTGCTCCACATGACAGAAGAGTAATCATTATGGATATGGCAAGATTTCCAAGGAAGGAAATATCTGTCACTTCAGGAGAGGTGATTACCACAATGGGATTTTGATCAATCACTTGAGAGTCTCTACATGTGGCCAGCAATTAATTCAACCACTGCACCACTTTGAATGGAGGGCAAGGAGCCAATCTCCCCATCTCAGTGGTCTGTCAACAAGTCTAGCCCCACGTTTTTCCTCTCTCTCCTTCTCCCTCGTATACAGACACAAAATGGTTAAGGGGAAAAGAGAAGCATGCAAGCAAGCTACAGGAGGTACTCTTTTGTACAGTCTCCTCTTATTCCCTTCTCAAGTCATTTCCCAACTAAAGAGGCACCACCAGAGGGACAATACAGAAAGAAAGTTGTACTCCTTTTGCTTCCATCCCCCTCCTTTCTTGTTTTTCCATCTCACTTCCAGCTGTGAAAGGCAGGAGGAAGACAGTACAGTGCATAAGGCAGAGAATATTCTCTTCCCTATACATCTGTCTCTCTCACTCATCCCTCCAAAACCTGGAAATGGATGAAGGAGAAGACTGGCAAACAGACGGCTTTGCTCCGTTAGCTAGTTCCCAGTTTTCTGACCTTTATGTTATCACAACATTAATAACAAATAATTCATAAGATAGTTACTCCTTTTTAAAAAAAATTGCAGATATACTACAGAAACATCTGGCCTGCAAGATGTTTGCAACAGCAGGACACATTTCTTTCGTGAGGAAGTTTGTAGCAATTCCCCCGAAGATAACATGACATCTGAAACGGGCCATCTGACTGCAGTACTAAGGTTTGGCAACAAGGCCAGTGTTTCTGCTGAATAATACTTCTTGCTTTGGGCAAGAGCTTAAAAATCATTATGTGTAACAACTGTATCATAAAGCTTCCTCCAGTCCTTAAGACTTGACCCCACTAGTCTGGAATAGTGCCTCTGGCCTAACATGTAATTATGAGATCTTATGAGTGGATACTAGACAGTACAATATTTTCCTGCAAAGACAAGAAAATTAAGCTTCCCAGATATCCTTTCATAATTTCAAGGCTAAACCCTGAGTCAACATCCATTAGAAAGAAAATGAAAAACAACAGAAAGAACATCAAAACCTCTTCCAATTAAAAGAAACCAGAGGTAACATCTCACCATCTTTTACCCATTTTGTGATACCAAGGACCTTTGCGTGTGTATAATTTGCTTGTACCATCACAGTATTAGCCAAGGTTGGACTGCATTCTGATAGGATGAAAATGGCACTGGGCAAATGGAGAAACTGATTCTCACATATCAGGAAGGAAGACTGTCAGTGGAAATGTATGCTCTATAGAAAATGCTTGAAGCCAATTACAATATCAATGAAGCAGGGCAACAATTATAAATGGTTATACACTGGAAAATTAGCTGGCGTACACAACAGTGTGAATACACTGAGTGCCCTAGAGGAGGAAAACCCCCAAAGACTCAAGGAGATTACCCTTTATGAGGAAACGTTTCTGGCTTCTGTCCTGTGATCACTCCCCCTTCTTAAAATGCTGCAAATACAGACCTTTCTTTTTAATATGACAAGCAAGTGAGTAAGCTTCCCTGTGGACATCTGAGTGAATTTATTCAATTCTTCCATGCCCCCAGCCCCCATTAAAGTTTGTGCTAATTAAGCTGATACTTCTGGCAGGACTGGCATTGCTGAAGACTGCAAAAGACAGTGAAGGCAACAATGGTAACCTCTTTGAAACGCTACAGCAAGCACTGTCTCCTAATCACACATGATTTAGAAAATTATTTATTAACATGCAGGATTATCTGGAAGGCAGTTATGATTTTGCTTAGATAATCAGAAATAGGCTCTTTTCCAAGCTGTTGGAGGAAGCTAACATGGACTTCCCAGCAACATCTTGTTCTCTCTACTGTATTTAACTGACGCTTCAAGAAATCTACTTCCTGAAGAACAAATATGAAAATGTCTTCCAAACTGCTCTTCCTAGTAAGCTGTTCTTGTTGTGCCCAGAGCAGGCCACTTCTTGGAACAAAGAGAACATATAAGATGAAGGTAAGCTGTTGGCCTATCATTAACTAACTTGAGTATACAATTACAAGTTATAGTTATATTTGCTTATTTAAGTGAATTATTGTGTTATGTATCAAACTAACATTGAGTTGGTCTTCCTTTGCTCAGTAGCTTTACCTGTTCAAATTCATAGCCAGCATAGGCTCCAACAACAGTCACCTGATCCACATAAAAAGAAGACCTGGAGGTTCTTTTATGTCCCTATCTAACAACAAAGCCTCTCATTTTCCAGATCATTTTTCCAGATCAATGGTTCTCATGTAAGGTTTCATTTGAGTATTAATCTACTCTTCTGTGACTCTCTGGAGGATCTTTTCTAGAAAATAGATGCTGGAAGACTGCTGTTTTACAAACGATATTGCAAAGCTCCATCTCATTTCCTTGCTTTCCATTATATGAGTGACAGCACTCAGAGAGGTCATCCAGATACTTGGATGACCTGAAGACTTGGGATGGCATTAGTATGTAGCCCTATACTGTGCTTCCACTATCCAATCCTAGGGAGATGGTGGAAACTCTAAACTGTTTAGGGCCATTCCTGACAAAGAAGGCCATGGACAACAAACTCAATCTTTCACTTTTGTTGACAGTTCTGTCAGCCAGAATGAAAATGCACAGCTTGTCTCACACGTCTGTCAAGGAGAAGGCTCTCTTTGACAGGCGCAACATACAGAGGAGTCCATTCTGGAGCTAACAGTCCCTGTTCCAAGAAGGTAATGAGATACTGCTGGGTTCTAGAGAGCACCCATTACTTTTGTTGGCTTTCTCTAACATGACTTGTGGCAGCTTCCCAGGCCTTTGGGTCAAGGGAAAAAGGAGAGACTATGAAAGGGGCTGCTTTATCAGCATCCTCTGAGACTTCTCATGTACATGAAAAAAACTGGAGCTTTATAAAAATTCACTTGGAATATTCTCAATGGCTCCACCTCTTTCAGGTAAAGCAGACAAATGCTTATCCATACCTAGTAAATAGTATAAAATTCTCCAGATAGAGCTTCAAAAGTAACTTCTCTAAAGGAACTAGTTCCATTACAGATTACTTTGACTGCTCATTACTTGTTGTCATTACTGCAATTCAGAAAAGTAGATCACTGAGGTGCAGTGGCCCCTCCACATTCATGAGGGTTTGGATCGCAGAATCATGAATAACTCCTTCCCACACAATCCCCACCCCATTCCCTTCCCAGGTGCTGGCATGGGAGCCTTCCTTCTCCACACCTGGGCCAGAGGTAAGGAAGTAAGAAAGGGGAGCTCTGGAGGAAGGGCCATGTGTGCCCCCCATTACCCTACATTTTGCCTTGGTGCAAGTTCTCAGCGCTGGGACAGAGGCAAAGGAATGAGAGGGGAGAGTTCCAGAGGCCACATGGAAAACATGCATGCATCTCTGCACCCCACCATTGCCTTACCTTTTGCCTCAGTGTGAGTTTTCAGCACCAGGGCAGAGGCAAGGGAATGAGAGGGGAGAGTTCTGGAGGGATGAAGGAAAGCACACAAGCACCTCCTCCCCACTGTCTTACCTTTTACCTTGGCACACTTGCCTTCTTCCTCCATGCCAGCAAAACACAAGGGAACGGGAGGAGGAGAATGTTGGGGGAGGTATGGGCACCTTGCAAATAATCAAATTTGCAAGAGTCAAACCCACAAATGTGGAGGGAGGACTGTACTTCTTTCCCAACAAGTCACCATTATTGTTACCATTGTGTTACCGGAAAATATAGGAAAATACTAGTTGCTTCCCCCTGGTGGCCTGTTCAGATATCAGACTGAAAAGTGGAAATTCTGAGAAAAATGCAAAAGACACTATATTAGTACTGGTATAATAGATGTAAAAGATTCTGTTAGGTTACCCTCCTTCTTGCAGGCCTCCCCTTTGAGCTAATATTCCCCACTGTTTCACAGAGGCATTGGCATAATGAGTGGACCCCTGGTCATTCATGTTTTGAGGTAACACAAATACAGTTCTCTATAAGTGTGATGGTGTAAACATTGTGGGGGGAATGTGCCTCCTGACTCCACTGTGAAATATATGCCCTACTGACAAAAATGTTTTGATCAGAGGAACTACATGGAAGGTGAATCCCCCTCCTGATGTATTTTGGGTGCCTCAGACTTTCTAAAGAGACCCTCTGGAGCAGAGTTTTGGGCAGCTGGAGGACTTTAGAGGCTAGGAAACAAAGTCCAGTCATTCTAGCAGTCAGCAATGGATTGTGCCACTGTGCATACATTTTTTAAAAACTTGTATGAAATATTCCTTAGAGAATTTTCTGGCACTCAGGACTTCAGTCCAGGGTTTCAAATCCATACTTTCTCAAATGCACACCCAAACAGAGAAACATCCTTCACTGAGAAGCAATGGAACAGAGCAAAGACGTTGGTTTTTCTTACAAACTATATTAACTTACAACCACTCCTTAACTGGCATTGCAACTTCTCTGGTGGTGTAGATGCCATCACACAATCTAATGCATGATGCAGAAATTCTGCACAGAGCTCAACACATGCAATGGCCTGATTCATACAATTCTTCTCCTCAAAAAATAAGTAAAAGTCTGAAACAGCCAATGACTCATTAGAATTTCATTAAGCAACAACTATATGTAAATAGAGGAGGAACCCAGACAGACATGAGAAGAGTATTGGACATATTTTACAACACTAATATTAGGTTACTCTGTCTAAGATTAAGGCTAAATATAACTCAACCATTTAATCAGTGTAATAACATCCTAGGTTAACAAGCTTTAGACAGCACATCACATATCCAAAAAGACAAGCTAATATACTTCAAATGTTTGCAACTCATACAGAGTCGCAACTTCACATGGCAATATTTTATTAGAATATTAAGTCTATGCTTTACTAAATGACTAAACGAAAAACAGGCTACGAATACAATTCAATGAATCCTCACATCATGAAATATAGACCTAAAAAAAACCTGAACCCATAACAGGATAACCTGAGAATATTTTTTAAAAATTTTAAATGTACAGCCAGTTCTGTTCAAACATTTATTAGTTCATACATCCCAGACAAAAATGTAAACATATATATATTGCTCCACACTGCTGACAGCTGGTTGTTTCAAACTATCACTTCATCGGCATGTAGAATGCATTTTGAAATCAGCATGTATAGGGCTTTACTGTATATCCTGTACAGTACAAGACTCTAAGTATGGAAGAATAGGAGGCTATTTGTAAAGAGAAATTATAATGAACTGAACAGAAAACCTCAGAGATAATACTGTTCGAAACCACATGAAAAAGAGACCTGATTTCTCACCAGCTCACCCTTCTCCTCATGGGAGAATACTTTACCCTGAGGCAGATGGTAGTTCTGATATTGGCCCTCTCTATTTCTCCCTCTGGTTCTATGAAAACCAAGGAACTGTTGTACTGATACTTCTTTAGTGTCTTCTTTCACCTAGAATCATGGATTGAATTCTGTCTCACATTCTGGTCTGGCCTGGGTTTCAAGATAAGCTATTTGCTCATGACGGCCAGAACTGGCTGGTGGACAGAGCATGAAAGCAGAAGCTGGTGGTGGCTATCCCATTCAAAGTGGGTTGTTCCATATGGCCCTATTCTGCTTGATGTTTAAAATCCCTGTTTAAGTTTCTTCTGGTAATACCCCTGCATGAGACAATCTGAAAGAGCAAATTTGCCATTTTATGTTGGTTTTGTGTTATAAAATTGTTACTGCCTGTCTAGAGGCTGTCCTTGCCATGGAATTCAAAGGATCACCCTAGAACATAGGAACCTAAAGGGGTGGGGAACAAATTGTTGAGAGAATGAGTGCCAACCCCATGCTTTTGGAAGCACTTGAGCAACACACTGTCAAGGGGCCCTTTGCAGCAGTGAATCAACATCTTCATTCCATTGTTGCCAGTTGCTGCTGCTTCTGTTTCTTTTTATTATCATTGCTACCACTTGCTTGTGCAGTACGCAGAGAGCCAGTGAGCAAGCAGGCAGTGGCATCTAGTGCTCCTCCTCTTCTTTACCACTGTCATCGCCAGTGCAAGAAGCCCTTTTTCATTCTTTACCTGCCTACCAGCTTTGCTTACAAACATTATTATCAGTCCCTCTCCCATTGCTTGGCTACTCTTCCTCTTCACCAAGCAGGTGAACAAGTATGTTGTAATGAAGGGGAAAAGCAAGTCCAAAAAACTCTTTGTTAGTGGGCCCTCTGCTGGGATGTAGACTCTCAGCAGGCATTCAACTGTGCCAACTCTAAGTGCTAGCTCTGATGGCTGTTTGTAGCCTCCACTACAAATGCAGCAGAGTTCTCCTGACCCTATAATTAAGTATGAAGTTGGAAAGAGAACTAAGGTATGTGAGTGAAGCTGGAAAATGGGGAGGGAAGAGAGTTGGAAACTGAAAGGAGACAGGATGGAAAGTGTTCCAGAAGACCAAAAGTCCAGAGGCCATGAAAGATAAACTGAAGCCAAAAAAGGCTAGAAGCTACATTGCCAATGGATTAGGATAAGTTAACGTAAGTTGCTTGCGAGAGCTTGATTAAATTAGAGAAATGGTCTAGACAAGTTTTTCTATGTTGTTTATATACCCTAATTTCTTTTATGATTAACTGCTCAAATTGTTTTAAACTCTGCAGCATTTTCCCCCAGATAGGTAATTATATATTAAAAAGAAAAAGTTGCATTTCAAAACATTTAATAAAAAGTTCTTGTTGATTTGACTCTGATCTTCTATGTTAATTTTCACACCTATACCTTGGTACCCTACCACATATAGTAAATTTGCTGGATCAATAAAAGACCACTAAGGATAAAATAATTGATTCGGTCGAGGCAGTGAGCATTTGGTGGCAGCAGTGAGGACCCTAGGAAGGAAGAGATGGGGGGGTTAACAGCTGCTGACATTTCCCCCTCTTTATAGTGCTGTCTGTAGCCTGGGGATAAGAACTTTATGGCACTTCAGATGTTGTTTGACTACACCATCCACCAGCCTTGCCATTGGCTATTCTAGTTGGAGATAATAAGAACTGGAGTTCAATATCCAGGGGATCAAATATTCTCCATCCCTGCTATGGCTCATTCTGTCAAAGGCACACTTTTTGAAAAAATGGGTGGGATTCCCCACTTTATGTAAATCTAAACATTTTGGGCATCTACAGTATAATTTTTATCTGTTTCTTCTTTTAGAGGGCAGACCACCATAGAATAGCACAAATGGCTTTGGAAGGCCCCTGACACCTCATTTTCAAAAGTGGTTTGCCATGTGGCAGTCATAATTTCCTTCAGCATTAACATGAGGATAAACAAAAACAAAAAGGGCAAATTTTCATCACACATGCAAAAACATGTGGCAAACACACAGTGGGTTTGAACATTCATAATGGGTAAAACAGCCTTTACAGACACAGGCAAATCAGTATGTAGGGAAAGACACATGTGCCACTAGCAGATTTTATTTTAAAAAAATTACCACAGCCACAGGATATGAGTTTTCCTTTTAGCTTCTCTTAAAATTAAGCAGTATGCTTTAAACCAAACCTTGGCAATTAAGTTTTGAAAGAAAGGGTAAAAAAACAGATATGAGATGGAGAAAGATTTGGATACCAGAAGCCAGTCACATTTTACCAATCCCTTCTGAAGAAACATCTAAAGCTCTTAAAACTATTCCATAAATTAATGCTGGAGGTCTGTAATATTGATCTGTTAATGTCTGCTAGAGCAAGAGGAGAATTCTATGGTGTTGATGAAGGGGATACCACAGACAGCTAAAAAAACCCCAAATATTGTGGCTAAGAGAGAATCAGGCCTGAACTCTCACTAGAAGCAAATATGATTAAACTGAGACTGTTGTACTACAGACACATCATAAGATGATGTGACTCATTGGAAAAGATTATAATGCTCGGCAAAGTGGAAGGCAGTAGAAAAAAGAGGAAAACTGCATTACAAGTGGATGGATTCAATCAAGAAATCCACAGCCATGAGTTTGGAAGGTTTGAGCAGCACAACTGACAACCAAGTCTCTTAGAGGTCTTTTATTCACAAGGCCACCATAAGTCAAAGTCAACTTGATGGTAAATAACAACAACAAAAGTAAGATTGATGCAAACAGGCAAACAGAGGAAAATTGTAGGATACTGTGAGACACAGGCTTCATGGGTAATCTGGCTAGAAATCCTCTTTCCTTTGGTACCATCCATTACTTAAAGGGCTGGTTGCAACATCCCCAGCATCTGCCTGACACTGGAAATAAAGAAAGAAAGACAGTCACCAATCAATCTGTTTTCCTTGCATTAATAACATTAAGCCAAGGGCAATCCAAAAACTGAGCTCATCTTATCAGCCCACCATAGCATCAAAGATGATACTTTAGATGTGTCCAAGTAGTGAGGAAAGTGGTGTTCTTGGCATTTCCCTGCCAGGGGCAAATGTACAGAAAAGAAAATGGTTGCTTCTATGAGAGCCAAGCAGTTAATTTTCCATCCATCCAATGCCTCTGAAGATGTCATCGCCATCTTCACCAAGTGAAGTTTCAATTCATACTACATGGAAGGTGGATAAGCTCAACTCAACTGCTGGCCTGCTCCTTATCCATTTTAATTATGCTAAAAAACTAAAAAACAAAGACAGATGAGTCACTTACCAGATCACCTCCTCATGTCCTTGCCTCATAGTAAGAATCTGTACCATCTCCACAAGTTAATTGTAACATGGAGCCTATTTATCATAAATTAGTCTGATGTGGGAGGGGATGGCAATATTAATAACTGAACTGAATAGGGGAAATTATTGAAGAAAAAATTATTTTGTAGCAGGATAAGCATAATCTCGAAACAAGTAAGAGAAATGATTTAGATGCACCGGAATGGAGAAAAAAAAAAAATTTATCATAAGAAGTGATGAGAAATTAATGGATTTGCCTTCTCTCAAATGTAGTACTTCTAAATTTTCACACACATACGCACATACATTTGCACACGTAAATTGGCATCCTCTCTTTCAACAATGAATGCTCTCTTTTTTGACAATCTATAACTGATTACCCTATTGACAGTTTGACATGGCAGTATAAGTTATACTAGTTCTCATTGTGAATTTCCTGCTCAAAACAACTAGGCTTGTGACAGGGCCAAACTATTGTATTATTGATTGAGTTGGAGCAACTGTTCAAAGCCTCTATTTCCAATATATAGACAAAAGTATAGAGATGTCTGTTAATTACATATAATAGCTGCCTGTTTGTTGTTGTTGCATGCCTTCAAATTATTTCTAATTTATGGCAACCCTAAGGTGAATCTATCATGGGGTTTTCTGAGGCTCAGAGTATGTGATGTACCCAAGGTGGGCTTACATGGCCAAGTGGGGAATCAAACCCCGGTCTTCAAGGTCGTAGTCCACTGCTCAAACCACTATACCATGCTAGTTCAGATGCCTGTTTAGAGATGACTACGTATCAATATTGCATTAAGATGTTTTATTCTTTACATTACATGAAATGGATGGTACGTGCTCAGACTGAGAAATCTATGTTCCTTCCCAAGGGAAGTATATATATGTATATGGTACTGTTTTGAGTATGTAAATAAATTGCCTAAAATGCATAAAGGGACAATTTATTCTCCTGTAATAACTTCTGGATAATCCAGTGCTTAAGGGATCCCAGGGAATATGGCTGTTAATCTGACTGTTGGATAAGATAGGTCTTTGCAAACTTAGAAGCTCAGGTGAGCAAAATGGCAAATTCCAGGAAATTTTGCTAGATACAGATTGACAGCTTTAAGGCAAATAACCTTCAAATAAAGAGACAGACTGCAGGAACCATGACTGTTTCACCACCAGCTATCAAGTCCTAGGAGGAGATGCTGCTGCTACTGCTTACCAGTGTGAAAAAGAAGGCTACAGTTGGCCCTCTGCATTTGTGGGTTTGACTTTCACAGATTTATTTGTGAGTTTCTTCAACTCCTGCCCCCTTACCTCAGACAATTCTTTTCCATGGGAAGCTTCCTTCTCAGCAGGTCTGATCAGACTGCACCGCCCCTTAAAAACCTACTTCTGTTCCTCCACCACCACCACCAGCCACTGCCTGCCCACCTAAGGACAGATTGAAGTCCAATTTCTCAGCACCACAAACTCTCTTCCAATGCCCCCCATACCCCAGCAAGGAGATGTGCAGGAGAGAGGAAGTTCAAGGCTACCATGTTAACCTGTCCTCTTCCCGCTCCTTTCCCTGACCTAGTTTGGACCCTGGGTGCCCATTCTCCCTACTGGCATGCACATATTTTGATATCTGCAATTTTTCCACATTTGTGAGGGTCTTTGGCCCCTAACTCTAATGAATGTGGAGGACAAACTGTATTTAGATGATGAAGCATAAGCATCTTAGATGGCGGAGGGAGAAATAATAGTGCACTCACAGATAAAGAACATCCCACTCTCTTTCTTCCCCATGGAACCCAAACCAGCCACATGATCCAGCCAGAAAAATCAGCAGTAGCAGAACATGTTATAAACCAACCTGGATACAGAATGCTTTTTGAAAGCACAGAAATTCTGGATCGTTCTGACAACTGCTATGTCAGACTACACAGAGAGGCCATTGAAATCCATAAACACATGGACAATTTCAACAGGAAAGAAGAAACTCAGAAAGTAAAAAAAACCTGGCTACCAGTACTGAAGAAGACTAAAGCCAAGACTCAAAATATGCCAATGAACACCACTCAGATTCTGGAGGTCCCTCTACAAGAAACAGTACAATAGATGGTTAATGTACTTAACGCACTGTTATGCATATCCTCTGACTAACAACACAACCGTGGGGGATATTCCATTTAACAATAGGCCATCACACAGGCCAACTGTAACATATGCAAATTGCTTCCTCCCACCTGGGGGGACTACACAAGTATATATAACCTGTCTCACTTCCATGCCACCTCTCACTTCCATGCCAGATCCTCTCAAGATGCTAGCCACAGATGCAGGCAAAACATCAGGAAAAAATACTAACAGAACATGGCCTCAATGCCCAGAAAACCCACAACGACCTATGGATTCCGGCCGTGAAAGCCTTCAACTTTACATCAGCCACATTTTCATTGCCTAAATAGCACTAAACTACTTTACCAGAGAAGTCCAAGTATATCACTATACTGCAAGTTACATGAATCCATAGTTTGGAACCAGGACAGTTAAAATCATAGGAAGGAGCCAGAACACAGGTTGGAGACAAAACAGTTAAAATGGTTCAAAGTGCTGGCATGTGCAGAGTAGATAGACCCCAAGTCTGTGTGGAAAAAAACACTGAAGATTATGAGCACTAAATAATAAAACACTCATACTGGAGTAAAGATTTAGAATGCTATGTCATTACTTCTTGGGATCAATTTGGTAACGCTGGTTATTAATTGTATTTTCACTTCTTAACTGTTCTTCATAAATTAGTCCCTGGGAGCTTCTTACTTTTTTGCATCTGTCCTTATCAGCACATTCCCTTTTGCACAGCTGACAGAGTGATCACAAAAGAAACATCATAGGGAAGCTGGGGCTCTTAACTGCTCTGACACAAACAGTATTAGGGCTAAACAGCCAAAAGAGACATACAAACTACCAAAAGTAGTTGCACAGATTTCATGCTGTTATGAAGTTTTACAGAAGCTTCTGTACTTAGCCACTAGTTAGCAACAGAAACACTGCTTTAGATGTTTGTACCACTAGAACATAGAAATTTGGTTTGTAAAGTCATTCCTTGCAACATCATTTTCTGCCATCAGACTGCTAGCAGATTTTCTCTCACTACATTTAGGCAGACATTTTAAAGCCTGAAAAGAGAATGTGTAAATTTAAGGGAACAAGAAGAGACATTTAGCAAAACTATTCTCAAGAGACACTGGGATGAGTACATGCATTTTGCCTTCAGGAATGAGAGTCTATAGTGCATTCAAACACACATATTTAGAGAGATCAAACCACTGAAGAATTATATTCACTTGCTTTTGGTCAGATGTGCAAATTTCCCTAGAGAATCACATTAAAAAAAAAATAGAATTTGCTGGTTTGTTAGGCTGTACACAACACCGCCACCATGAATTCTCCTCAGTGAATTTAGAGGAGGAATTTGGTACTAGAGGAAGACTAGAGAATTTAGAGGAGGAAAAAAATAACTGGCTTTTTGGAAAGATAAACAAGGTTTCCATTTTTCATTTTTCTAAAAATTACTAAACTAACAAGATACTGGGAGGCATACAGAGCAATCCTTTATATATGCACTCATGAGCTAGTTCCACTGCATTTAATGAGACTCACTCTAGGCAGGTGTGCACAGAATGGCAGCCAGAGTCTATACCATGAGGGACAAATGGGACAGAGAAGATATCAGCTTTGTATTTTTGTGGACTAAAATGAACACCTCTGCAGCATCTATTCATACAAATATATTAACACATTTCAAGGACTATGACAACATGTTCCCAGAACACATTTTCACCATAGGATCCCATTATCTGAACAACCACTTTCTAAAACTTTGCAGGGGTGCAGTAATAGGGATACACGTGTTTAATGAAGGAATAATATTCCTGTGTAGACTCTACGTGCATGAACACATGCATCTCTCATTGCCAAAAGAGCATTTGTGTACAAGTTCACACTGCAAGTGCAGAAGGCAACTGAGACGTCCCTTCCAGTGCCAGGCTTTACATTGGACACACAGGCTCTTTTCCAAAGATTTCCTTTCTTAAACCAGCATACATAATTAGCATCTGCTAAAGCTGCATCGGGGAAGACTACAGGAAAGCTACTTGATACATCATCTAAAAGTCCTCCTGTTCCGGGCTGCGTAATGAGTAGAGGATGAAAAGCAATATTTTCTCTTCATGTGGAGCTCAGTGAAGAACGTTCCAGGCCTGCCACACACAACTTCTTTAATAATGCAACCCCCAGTGCCTTTGATTCCAGGAACATGGGGAAGAATAAACAACCTATTAATCTGAGTTTTCTAGTTTTCCTCAAAGTACAAAGCAGCAGTGAATAAACCTCTTGGCTAAACCAAATGTACTGAAATACAAAGTCGTTTCTCCCCACTCCTGCAGAATTACTCACTGGGAAATAAAACAGAAATGGCTTTAATGATGGCTGCTCAATTACAACAGAGGGTGCAAAGTAGTCTGAACAGAGCTGTTTTGTGTTTTCACATGAAAGCACTTTGATATAACCGGATACACTCAAGCCAATTATGAAAGGTGCAGTGCTATCCAAACCAAAGAGTGAGAATCATCGGCTTAGCCAGTTCTCAGTGCACTGTCACTAACAACACTGAGGGATGCAGCAATAATTTGGTGTGCCTCACTTTCTTAGGGATTTATTTGTCTTGGAAAACTCCTCAGTGTCCTGTGAATGAATAATATAGTTTATATGCCACCAATATAGAAGTACAAGCATATCTCTGTTAACAAAGACTCTGACAAACAAACTTCTTTTTACAAAGTATTTTTACACCAGCCAAGCTTCCTTTTCTTCCTTGTCTACTGTCTTCCTGAAAGACTTTTAGCAGCATTGGCACTGGGAAGATGGTGAAGGAGGGCTGAGAAACAAAACAATCAGTATCAGGTTGCAGCAGAGTGCCACTTAAGCTGAGAAAGAATGGGATTTTATTGAAGTTGAACCAACTGTAGCTGCATGCGCCTGCCTACAACGGGCAAGGTGAACAGTCGCTGCCTCCAGAATCCCTTACTGAGTATGTGTGAACATCAAAATAGAGACAAATGGGGAAATTAAATACGCGTTCCTCATCAGTCAACCTCAGAATATTTTTTAAAAAAACATAAAAGTGGCCACCAAAACAGAAATTGTAAGAAAACTGGAGATTGATGAATTAAAAAAAAATCCCTGGTGCATTTTGGAAAAAGTTTTCAGGTGGTCTGTAGAAGGTTGAAAATATTTTTGTTTATTTATGCTAGGTTCACCTGATATGGTTGTTTCATTTTATATGTGCTTATTGTTACCTTTAAATAAAACGTCTGCTGAAATATGCTGAATTGCTTTCTTTTTTTTTTCTTGTTCAGGAACCTATCCCTATTCTTCCTATGTTATTTCTGCCTCTAGTACCAAATTTTCAGTTAAAAAAGTACTGTCCAGGCACACATCTGCTTTGTTAACTGAAGTATACCTAAAGTATGCATTCTGTATACTGAAGTATGCATTCTGCTCAGCACTGTGCCACTAAAGGGAAGTCAGCTGAATGGCTGTAACTATAAAACCATACAGAAATGCATTTCTGCTGAAAACACGTGCTGAAGGACCTTAATGCACAGGTTGTCATTTTGTCTCTCATTCCAGCTGAAAGGCACAGCCCAGGGAGTGAGAGAAGAACAGTGGAAGCGAACAACAGATGGTGTTGCTGGGAACAATTTGACTTTTTGGACCATGAACTGCAGTTTTATGAAGACGGACTTCTGGCATGTGACGAGTTGCAACAGCACTTGGCAGGAAGGTTTTGGCTAAGAGTTCCACAAACCCAATCAGGAGGGCTTTAAACTGAGTTATGGGGAGGAAGGAGACAGTATTCTTGAGGGCAGGAGATAATAGCCAAAATGGTATAGGGAGAACTGGGTGAATAATATAAGAAGCCAACAGTGGGAGAAGAAAAACCTTAAATTAGCAGCAAGGGGGAATGACCCATGGTATTAGATGTCTCTACACTAATGCACAGAGAATGGGAAATAATCAAGATTAACTTGAACTCTTACCACAGCAAAGCAAATACAATATAACAGGCAACCAGGTAGGATGAGTCTCATGATTGAAATGTAGTAACAGAGGAGTATAACTTATTTCAGAGAAACATACCAAATGGAAAAGGAGGAGAAGTAGCATTACACACCACGGATATTTACAACTGTGAAGAGATCCATGACTTAAATCCTGATAAGCTAGTTGAGAGCATTGGGTAAAAATTAAAGCGGAGAGAAACTACAGTGATGACACTGTGGGGGTCTACTACTGACCCCCCCTCCCAAACCAGACTGAAGACTTAGATAATGCTTTCCTGGAAAAAATGACCAAACATTCAAAAAAGTGAAATGTAGCAGTAATGGAAGATTTCAATTATTCTAATATTTGTTGGAAGCTGAACTGTGCTAAGAACATAAAGCTCCAACAAATTCCGTACTTCCCTTACAGACAATTTCATTGTCCAGATGGCAGAAGAAGCAACAAGGGGACCAGCTATTTTAGATCTGATCCTAACTAACAGTGATGACCTGGAACATGTCCAGAGAAGGGTGACCAAAATGGTAAAAGGACTGAAAACCATGCCCTGTGAGGACTAGTTTAGGGAGCTGGGTATTTTAAATGTGCAGAAGAGAAGGTTGAGAAGACATGTTAGTCATGTTTAAATATTTCAAGAGATGTCACAATGAAGATGGGGAAAGCTTGTTTTCTGCTGCTCCAGAGACCAGGACAGAGAGCAATGGAATCAAACTACTGGAGAGGAGATTCCACACAAACATTAGGAAGAACTGTTTGACAGTAAAATACACTGCCTCAGAGTGTGGTGGAGTCTCTCTTTTTTGGGAGGTTTTTAAACAGAGGCTGGATGGCCATCTGTCAGGAGTGCTTTGATTGTGTATTCCTGCATGGCAGTGGGTTGGACTAGATGTCCCTTGTGTTTTCCCCCAACTATATGATTCTATGAGCAATGATTTGGAGAATGAGTGCATTTGGATAAGAGCAGGATGCCAGTCATTAATACCTTTGTGTGCCCAATTCAGTTTCAATCTAACTTAAATCAGAGCATATGGGAGTACAGTGCAACTGACAGTCTCATAAAAGGTCAATCCTACAATTGCTTAAAAGTAAGCCTGACAACAAACTTGCACAGAACTATAATAGGAATACATTTATGTTCCTCTCTGCCTTCCAGAAGCTCTCATGGAGCTCCCTGGTGGTCTCCTCATCCAAGCACTGGGACAGATGAGGTCCCCACATAAGGTTCCATAAGTCAAGAAATGTTCATACAAACTATGCCGAGCTTCCAAACAGGAGACAATATAAGTATTAGCTTTAACAAATGCAAGAGTATTGGGTCCCCTAGGACCAGGACTGCATTTACAACATAATTCTTCAGGACATCAGAATTTAGCTTCTTGAGAATCTCAGTGCAGGTTTGTTTGTAAAAATAAGTTTCTAGTTGTTGTGCTAACATATGCTAACATGTGTCTGGCCAGTGCTTACTGGAAACAACAAACAGATGGGTTCCTAAGCTTACCAGCTGCTGAAGGTAGGTCTTCATTGCCTGCACAACCCTTATGTCACCTCATGACTATCATAACTAACATAAACCCTGAGGAATAATACACATTTCATAATGAATTCTTCAAAATGAGAGAAATTATGAAGTTTACTCTATTTACATAATGTATCCAAGCTGCAGAACTTTTGCTGAGACAGGTTTTGGATTGCCTTGTGCAATTTCAAAACAAAACAAAGTAGCTTTTAAATCCAGTGATCACTTTATTAACAATCAGGATAGTGATGAAGATATAAATGGAGATGGAGATGGAGGAGATGATACAGAACCTGGAACTGTTTTTAAGATGGGGGTTCAACATTGACCGACTATTATTAATTTTGCCTCCCTGCAGGAAGAAGGCATATTATCACTGAAACATCCTTAAATATTAAGCTTCAGCGTGTTCAGTGCAGCTTTCTCCCAAGTAAATTCACACAGGCAGCCTTTATTCATTTTGGATGGGTTCAATGACAATAGTTGTCTTACTGTTTCCTTGTGTTTGATTACTTAATAAACTTCTGACTGATAATGTCTGAGGAGGCTCAGTCACATGTAAGTCTTGGTGGTCTAATTTTACCAGATCATTTCAGGAGGGAGGGACGCCCCCTAAAGGGGTCTCAAGCACTCTTGTTTCATTATGGATAATGAGGAAGGGAAGAAAACAAGAAGAAGGGCAGGAAGAAGAGAAGGAGCAGCAGCACAAAAACTTCTAGAAATTACATTTGGCTGCAGCATGTATATGGATTAGGCCCTAAACACCATACTGTAACCTAGTACTCATTCTTGTAATAATAAAAAAACCTCATACGTACTGTAACTCCCTTACAATATTAAATCTAATTTCCTCAATCTACCCTCTTAAATCACAAAGGATTGAACTGATACAGATCTCCTTCCTTTAAAACAAGCTAATAATTATTAAGACTGAGTCATTTAGTGCAGTTCTCATACAAATGTTGTCTTTGCTTTCTTTCATTAAAATATTTTTGTTAAACAGGACAGAACATTACTTGCCTTGAGCAAAAAAGTGTTGCAGCCAGCTCCACCCAGTTGTTTCTAGGACACAAGGTGGAGAAAGGTGTATCTTCTTCAATCAATGCCGTATCTGCCTTAAGGTCTCTTATGTGAGTACAAAAATGTGTGCTTGCATAAGGATATGACTGATCTCTTTGAAGTAAAAAAGTTATTTTTAGAAAACTACTCATCTTTACAATTGGATTGAAGAGGAACAGGGAAAAAGAAACAAAATAGAGTAGAAGTTCTACTTGCAACTTTAAAGAATGCACAGCCACAGAATGGTCTATTGTATTATGTAGAGTGACCAATCAGATTTGTACAACACATCTGGTGCCTTATGTGAACATGATGACACTGTACTAAAGATAACACTGTGCAAAAATTGTATAAAGCGTTGTGAATTGATGAAGGGGGGCGCTCGGTCTTTGGAAGCGATTCCACCGAGGCCCAGCTGGCTGAATAAATTTTGAATTTCCACTCAATGGGTCTCGATCTCTATTTTTCTGCAACAGGATGTGAAACACAACAGGGCTATGAATAAATTCCATAATTTAAAAATACTTTGTACAAAAAAAGAGATCAGTACTGGCTTTTTACTGATTCACTAAGTTCACTTTTAAAGTGAACACTATTTCTCCATACAGTGTAAATCTGAAATTGACTTAAAAAAAAAAAGGGCCAGGATCCAGCCATGTACCTTTATTGGGTCTGTTGCTTCTGCCAATGAAATCAGGATTTGCCCTCTATACTGCCAAAAACCTGGACTAGTGAGTGGGAAACCTCTGGAGCAGATTTCTGGCACCACAAAGGGCTGTGAGAGGGAAAGCAAGTCCCAATTCCACCAGTGGAAACTGGTTCCAGAGAAAGTACACAACTGGATCCTATCCAGAAAGCAGTAAATGTGGTAATAAATATAATTTGCTTTCCTACAATACCAGAGATTTCATCCATTTAAATAAATATTAGTTGATCTGTTTATCAAACGAAGTTGAGCAGATTAATTTGCAAATAAGCAAAGAGAAACAAATTGGCCAATATTTCTGAATGACTATTTTAAAGGAGACATGCAATTCTTGTAGCAGACACCATAGTAGAAGAGATATTACTTTCAGTGTGAATATAAAGGAAGGAATGCTTCCTTTTAGGAAAGCATTTGCCAGTGACATATTTTATAAGAACTGCTATGAAATAATTATATTTTTAGAAAAATGTTAACTGATTAATTGGTGCACTCTTTCCGTTTATAAAAAATGACTGATTAAAAAAAATAACTCATTTATATATTTATCACATTTAGGAGTAATTTTGGCAAGCTGCTTTGAGTCTCTTGTCAGGAGAAAGGCAGGGTATGCAATAATTATAACAAAATAAATGTTCTCCCAGTAATTACCAGTAAGTAAAAAATGAATACCAAATCAACAGGTGAAAATCAATTAAACCTTGCAGCCCTTAGTATACACATATTTCCAGTATAGTTTTTAATGATAATTTTGTGTGTGAAGGCAGCCTTTCTCTGATAATAATACAAATCACAAGTAGGAAGTAGTAATATAATAGGCTTGCACTGAATTCCCTGCTAGTACATATATACCCATTAGGATGCAACACCAGAACTCAAAGAGTTTTAGACAGAGATTTGTACATCTATGTTTTGAATATATATAAAAAACCAGGCTGGATTAATCTCAAAGCCAAATAATAGACAGAGCAAGGTAAGGCTTTTAGATAAGCCAGGGCTTTGCTTGGTATATACTGATCACAGAGCTCCTTGGTATGGAGAGGAGAGTATTTCTTTTCTTCCCTACAGTGGGCTCTTTAAATGCTTCTTGAGGCTACTTTGTCATCACAAAGGATAAAAGGAGTGACTACTCTCTGGTTTACTGGCAAACTGACCAAGAAAAGGAAGAGAACACTGCACTGACAAAACAGCACTTCCACACCTGCATTAAATTTTAGGAAAGTGTCAGACATGGCATTTGTTCTATATGAGGATGCCAGGACCAGACTCTGCGGAGATTCAGAACACAACGTCACGTGAAGGAGTCTCAACCTATAATGCAGTGCTATTCAAGGGCCAGTTAAAGCCACTGGCTGCTAGTCCCTGCCAGGTGTCCAAGAAAGAAAAAAACAACAGTACTCAGTGGCCATGAATTTAGTGACAGTCTCTGGCATGCTGGGAAAAGAAGCTGATGGTCTTCCACATCTGCTAGCCTTAAACACACTACTTTTATGTTGCTGTTGCTGTGTGCCTCCAAGTTGTTAACAACTTATGGAGACCTTAAGGTAAAAATTTCACAGGGTTTCCTGACAGCTGAAGAGTGTGTGATGCACCCAGAGTCACACAGTGGGTTTCCATGGTCGAGCAGGAAATCAAACCCTGATCTCTGTGGTCACAATCGAATGCTCAAACAACTACACCGTTCTGGCTACTCATTACAAATATCTGAATGAACTTATCTCGCTACATAAGCTTGCCCAAGCTCCAAGATTTTCGAGGGAGGTCCCTAGGAACATTTGAGGGTGTTCTTGGGGGCCTGCTCCCAGACTTTGGCATTTCTTCCCTAGGAAGGCTATGATAACAACAACTAATTATATCTTATTATATTAAATAATATATATCTATTTAATGATATTAAATAATATAATATACAATATACTAGTATTAAAAGATAAACAACAAGTGGACACATAACATCAGTTAAAACCTATAAGACCAATTAAAAATACATTTTTAACACAAGGAGGGATGACTCCTTCCTTGTCTTCCTTACACAGGCTAGTAAAACTTTCCCATTCCACTCAGCTTTCAGGAATTCAATACAACAGGCTTTTAACAATTGTGTCATTTTTTGTTTTTCATATTCTGTCTTTTACATTTTGAAATGGTACCATTTCCATAGACTGTTAAACTGCTTTTAAAAATAATTTATTTTATTTATTTATATATATATAAATAAAATAAATTATTTTTAAAAGCAGTTTAACAGTCTATGGAAATGGTACCATTTCAAAATATATATATATATATATGTGATGATGATGATGATGATGATGATATGATTTATCTCTTTAACCCTGAACATCACAGACATTTTGCAGGTAAATTAAATTACTTCAAACTGAGGTCTTTTTAAAAACAACTTTTTTAGAAGAAAAAAACCCAGTCATAATGTACTTTATTATACTTGACAGCAGGTGGGGAGAAGCAGGAACAGCCATAAAATGCACCCTAAGTATGGTGGCAGAAGCCAGCTTTCTATTATGGAATTGTCAACAAATCTGTGGTTTGATTTGATTCATACATCAAAACATATTTTTTCAAGTATCACTCAGGCAGATTTGGACCTAGTTTAGACATATTATCAGGAGCTACATTTAGGGATCAAAATGATTTTGCCCCTCCACTCTTACACATGTATTCTTTCTGAATCTTTTGCACGCATTTTGTCATTATATAGGAACTGTCAACCAATCCAGGTTAAAAAGAAACTGGGTACACTTCAAACTTACTTTGAGAATCTCAAAGGCACACCCACTGAGTTTAGAAGGGCCCCTAGTCAGAGTCTGGTAAAGTTACTTTTGGAGCACTGGGAGTTACATACAGTTCAAAAGTTTCCTAAATTCAACAACCAGGTTCAGTTTCATAGGGGTTGATAGACTCACACACAGTTTTTTGGTGGGATGTACTGGCAAGAAAAAGTAGAGGAGGAGAATGCACATAATGCACATGGCCTATTCCTGATCCCTGAACCTTGGCTTGCCATCAAGACATCTTAGTTACTACGTAACTCTTGAGATAAAGTTATAAACATCTTCTTGGGAGTAATGGAATAATACTTTCTCCTCAGCAGCAAGATGCCCAGTAACACAACTGCCAAGTACAATTGTGTAGCACTTAGTCCGTTAGAGCCCTTGGAGGAGACTATTAATATTAAAACTATGCAGTACTCCACATCATTTCATGTCTATTTACAACTATTCTTCTCAAATGCTAATGAGGACATTGGCTCTTCAAAGGAAAGGGAGAAAGCTCGCTTCTCTTGCCAGTCCCTGTCTTGGCAGTCTCTGTCCCTGAAACAGAAGTTTTCAACAAGGGACTGGAGCCAAGGAGTGGGAATTCAAGGGAGAGCAGAATGATGTGAAAAGAATGTCTGCAATTTTATAGGGTAAGGGACCCAGCTGCAAGCTTACAGAAATGTGTTACGCTAGACACATATACAGAGTATTATGTTATAGTATGTATCTCATCACATACTTTCAGGAAAAAGATTTGTCAGAAAACCATCAACACCACCTCCGGGCTAAGTCTCAATCCCCACTGTGTTTTTGTTATACGTGTAGAGTACATTCTCTTAATTAGGTCATGAAATAAAGCAAAGTATAATAATATAATTTCCATTCAATAAAAACAGGCTATCATTTTCTTTTACTTTGCTGTTCATATAAGCATGTGTTAGAGCAGTCTTTTTTTAAAATATAATTGCAATCTGTACAAGATAACATGAACCAAGAATACTGTTAACCCAGATATCCATTTGAAACAATATACATGGCCCTTGAGTGTATTAGTTTTGCAAAAAGTATGCAAAGGAGGGATCTTCTATTACACTAGGCCAGTGGTTCTCAACCTTCCTACTGCCGCGACCCTTTAATACAGTTCCTCATGTTGTGGTGACCCCCAACCATAAAATTATTTATTTATTATTTACAATGCCCCCCCAGCAAAGACTGCCTCGTCAGCCAGGAACGGGGGGGTGGGCAGGGAGGGAAAGAGGAGCCGCATGTCTCCCCCAGGAAAAAAACTCTGAGACCCCCCCCACAGGCTGCACTGTGGAAGGAAGGGGCGAGGCAGTCGTGTGACCAGGAAGCCAGCTGCGGGACGAAGGAGCAGTGAAGAGAGCACCTCATGCAAGAACCTGCTTGCGCGAACGGCACCCCCCACCTCCGCGATGATGAAGTAAGGTGTGGAAAAGGCCCACAACTGCATGCGCTCCTGCCAAAGGGGGCAGGATGATGCGAGCGCGTGACTCGCGCTTGCGCACCACCACCGATGGAGCCTAAGACCACCGGAAATACGTATTTTCCAATGGTCTTAGGCGACCCCTGTGAAAGGGTCGTTCAACCCCCAAAGGGGTTGCAACCCACAGGTTGAGAACCACTGCACTAGGCCATCTTTCTATGAAGAACTTATGCCCTCAAAAACTGGGTGGCTCTAAGTGGAACTGTATGCCAATGAGAAAGTCCAAAGAAATTAGTGATGCCTGCTCAAATGTATTAGAAATGTAAATTAGTAAACAGAGTTCTTTATATAACACAGGTAGTTTCATCTATTTGGAATTATCTTGATGAAATATGCAATCTCTACCAAAAAGAGAATGTAATATTTACATTTCTCATTTCTCATTTACATCTTACACATGAAGGTGGGGTGATATAGGATATACCAGCATTAGACAAAAGTATTAGGGATAAAAGTAGAGAGAGAGCATACTCTGAGAGCAGCCATGGATATATATCCACAACAGTGGGTTTTACCCTTCAAGGTAGTCCTAAAATAACTTTATTTACTGAATTTATATCCTGCATTTCTCTGAAGATGAAACTCAGGGTGGCTTAATCATCCAGTCAAACACAATTTCATCTAAACAAGCAAGTAAAGAAACAATGATCTATTAATCAATTCAATGGGAGGACTACATTGCCAGGCCAGATAAAAGATCCATCTCATCCAGTGCTCAGTTTCCAGGAAGCCATTCATATGCCCTGAGACACTCACAAGCAAAGCATCATGGAGACAGAGAGTAGCTATTTGTCCCTAGCACCTCAGGTTTAGATGTGGTCTTGGCATGAACTGAACATTAGGGGTTCTATTTCAGCCACTGTGACCGGCATCTATTGATTGGTCTACTGTGAATTTGTCCAGCACTTTTTGAAGCTAGTGACTGTTACAACATCCCACAGAATGAATATGCCTAGAATGAAAAAGCTGCTATATCTGTGTTGTTCCTGCCACAAAGCAATTTGTATTGTTACATTACGTTTTCCATAAAACATCTAGGACATTAAAACAGTCTGAAAACAGCAAAGGATGTTATGAAAGTAACATAAAAATAATATAATAGTAATTTAAGTAAGTTAAATCAATAGAAGTTAAATATAGATGCTAATCCATTCATGTCTTTAAAAGGCTATCTGGATTTCCCCCCCAAAAAAATACAATAGCTATGTTGGTCCATGAAAAAAAAAAACCTTGACAAAACCACAGTCAGACATTATTTTTGCTTATATTAAGCATTTGCTTAAGGCTCAGTAATTTCAGCAACTGCTAACAGGTGAATCAAATGTGTTAATCTGACTCATTCAGATAGTATCTCACTTTCATTGGGATACTACACTGAGTTCTTATTCTGAGTTTATAGAACTTATTTCTCATTAACTTTTTGGTTGAAATCTATCGGACAAAACTGATGCTCTCTAAAAACAAGAGTAACTTTTAATACACGCAAGTAATTTACAAGCCTGATGGGAACTGATAACCAATTACTGATAGTTACTGTGGCAATTGTTAGTATATTCTAACTCATACAGGGGATTTAATTGTTTATACTGGGGTATTAAACTGATTTATTTAAATACTGGATGGGAAGAGCCTCTTCAGCTGAATTATAAAGGTTCACATTAGACTGCACATGAAGTTTTAAGGAATAATACCGGGTGATATTCAGTGTCATATGAAAACAGATTTCTGCTTACATAATGTAGACTTCCCTTCATCCTTGTGCCCCCTGTCCTGGAGGGAGTTATACTCCTTTTGAAAGAGCAAGCACATACCTTGGGAGTACTCTTGGAACCATTTCTGTCACTGATGGCCCAAGTGGACTCCATAGCTCAGAGTGCTTAAGGTCAGCTTCAACTGGTTTTCCACATACAACCTTTGTGGACAACAATAACCAAACCACAGTAGGTCATGCAGAGATAACTTTTCAATTAGACTACTGCAACATGATTTATGTGGGATTGCCCTTGAAGAAAACCTGGAAGCAGCTGATAGGGCAACACACAGCAGTTAAATTGTTTAACATCAGTCTTAAAGGAGTTGTACTGGGTACAAATATACTTCCAGATTGAGTTCAAGATGCTAATGGTAATATCCAAAGCTCCAAACAATTTGGGACCTCTAACTTCTATTACTTTATTTATTGCTGTGATTTTTTGCCACTGACTTTCACTTACGGATAAATGAGAGACTTCCATAAGACCCAGTTGTTAACTGCCCTGTTCATCTCTTGCATATTCAGGGCATTCTTGACTGAATCTATCCACCTGTCGTGTCATCCTCCTCTTTTCCTATTGCCTTCCACTTTGACAAGCATTATCACCTTTTCCAGTGAGTCACATCATCTCATGATATGTCCCAAGTACAACCACCTGAGTTTAGTCATCTTTGCTTTTAGTAAGGGCTCAGTCTTGATTTGCTCTAAGACTCATTTATTTGTCTTTTTTGGAGTACATATCTCCAGCACCACATTTCAAACGAGTTGATTTTCTTCCTGTCAGATTTCTTCACTGTCCAGATCTCATGACCATACATGGAAATTGGAAATACCATGGTGTGGATGATTCAGACTTTTGTATTTAATCATATCTCTTTAGGTTCACATCACTTGAGGTTCACATCTAGCTCTTTCATGGCTGCCTTTCTGAGTCTTAGTTGTCTTCTGATACCTTGACTGTAGTCTCATTTTGATTAATATCTGAGCCAAGGCATAAGAAGTCTTTAATTATTTCAGTACAACGGGCCAGTTGTATTTGCGAGGGATTGGTTCCAGGATGCAGTGCGAATACTAAAAATTGTGCAGTCTCAAGTCCCTATGGAAAAATGGTGCAGGACAGCACAGGAAGTAGCAACAAGTAGTGGAGGTTTGCCAATTGCTGCTGCTGTGTCCCTGCTGAAGCTCCTCACCACCCTGTGATTGTTGTTGGTGATGTTGTTGATCCTGCTCACACATTTGCAGCAAGCTCTATTCCTGATGCCCCACCTCGTAGAAGCAAGTGAGATGCCTGGTTTGCAAAGGCCTAAGAATGCACACCTGGCAGCTGGGCGTCGCTACTGCCTCCCCTGCTGCTCTGGGACTGCATCTGTACTGGATGTCAGGTACTTTGGTTGTTTGTTTTTTTTAAATATTTTTATATTTTCTGTTCCTGCAGGGTTAAATTCATTAATCTTGAGTTCATAAATATGGTGGGTCCACTGTATCTTTGTCATCCACTTTAAAGTTATATAAATCTTTGGTTGTCATTATTTGTCTCTTCTTAATATCCAACTGTAACCCTGCTTTTGAACTTTCTTCCTTAACTCTCACTTGTTGTTCTTCCAAATTTTTGCTATTTTCTACAACCAATGTGGTATCATCTGTTTATCTTAAATTGTTGATGTTCCTTTCCCCCACTTTTCATGCCTGCCTCCTGAGTCTAATCATGCTTTCTGTATATGTTCTGCATATAAATTAAACAGATAGTGTGAAAAAATGCAGATCTGCCTGACCACCTTCCCAATACGAAACCATTCTGTTTCTCCATATTGTGTACTAACAATGGCCTCTTGTCCAGAGTATAGATTAGTCAGTTGTTGTCACCCTCTCATTTCTTTTAAAATGAACTTTATTTATACACTGCATTTTCCCCAAAGCTGAAAATTGAGACAGCTTACAAGATAAAAAAAAATACAAGTAAAAACATATATAGATAGATTTTTTAAAAGAAAAATCTTCAGAACATCCCCCAAAAAGGAATTGAACAAGTGGATTCAGAGGTGACAACAACTGGCAAAACCTGGCAAAATCCAAGGATATGTATTGTGAGAACTTACTCTTGTTTAGACAAATTTCAAAAAGCCTTAAGAAAAGCTACTTTCTTATAAAACAATTAGTTTCTCAAAATGTGTTGGAATAAAAAGAATTTTACAGGTGACAAAAGGACAGCAAGGAGGGAGCCTTGCCACTCTGCAAACAGTATTCCAGAGTAACCTTGGAGAAAGCCCTTTCCCACTAAACATATCTATCAAGGTGGAGGGATCAAATGAAGCACCTCCTCTTAAGATCTTGACCAGGCAGGTATCAGAAGATACAGTCCTTCTGATAATCTGGACCTGGACTGTTACAGAGCTTTATAGGTGATAACTAACACTTTGAACTGTGCTCAGAATCAAAGTGGAACCCAGTGGATCCAGCTGAGTCTGGCTGCAATGTTTCATTTGTAGAAAATAATTTTGCATGCATGCGTTTTGCAAGAGAGATTCTTAGTGGAAATTGATTTTTTAAACTAGAGTTCTCCCTCTACTTTCACGGGGATTGGGGCCGCAGGAACTCCACAAAATAGAAAAACCACGAATATGTATAGTGCACAGTGGGGAGAATGCCTTTGAGGCAGCAGAGTTCCCTTGCAAGGCAGAAGCAGGCAGCTGGTGAGGCTTGTCACCACCTCTGCTTTAATATGGACTTAGAAGTCTTGCCTTGTGTTCACAGTTTCTCTTAGTCTCATGAGGTTTGCAGAGAGATTGTGAACACAGAGGAAGACTTATAAGCCCCTATAAAAATGGTGTAGGGCAGCAGCAGAGACGGTAACAAATAATCCATGAATAATCAAACCTGCTAACGTTGAACCCATAAATATGAAGGGCCAACTGTGTATACAAAATGCAGTCCTTAGGAATACTTAAAGCATTAGTGAATCTGGACAAGAAGCTTCTCAGCACCTAGTAGATTTCCCCAAGAAGTCATTTTTAAATCTGTAACACCCAAATCAGTCTAACTGCTTTTTTATTAATAGCTTTTCACTCTGTTCTTTAAATTAGTATATCAGCCCTAATGTCACAGAAACACTGATAGTGTTAGTTCTGCTTAACTAATCTGTTGATTAGAATACGTAGGCATAAGGATAATCAATACCTAATATATTATTCATTCATTCATTTATCATTCATAAAATCTGCTATGTTGCCTTTAAGAACAAAAGCCTTCCCCAAACAACAGTTACAACAAAATCAATACAATAAAAACCAATTCAGTGATAAAACAGCAAAAATTAATAAAAGCAACAAGTACCAAGAATAAAATATCCAGTCCAGACAATATGAAAATCTAAAAATTCAAATGTAGCCAAAAGTAAGAATAGTCCAATGAAACATTCAGGTAAAGGCCAAAGAAAACAAGTCAGTCTTCACACAACCTCCAAAAGCTTCTAAATCAGAGCTTTCCAAACTGTGTGTTGCAACACATTAGTGTGTCGCCTGCAGAGTGCAGGTGTGTCATGCAAGGTGGACGGGGTTTCTCTCCTCCCACTGCCCTGGGCCGAGGAAGACCCCAGCGAGGGCGGTGGCCCGGCTTGGGTGGAAGGGCTGCCTCTCCTACAGCCACTGCAACTGCCCTGGGCCAAGGAAGACACCAGCGAGAGTGGCAGTGGTGGGCCAGGGCCAGGTGGAGGGGCTGCCTCTCCCACCACTGCCACTGCCACTCTGGGCTGAGGAAGACCCCAGTGAGAGTGACAGCAGGCCAAGAGAGGCTGCTTCCACTTACTGAATTACTTACTGAATTACTGTGTCCTGCAATGATGCATGTCTAAAAAGTGTATCACCAACATGAAAAGTCTGGAAAGCTCTGTTCTAAATGATGGAGTCTATGGACTCTAACAATTTCAGAGATGTAGACCTGCTAAAGAACAGACCTTCTCTGGTGTAATTGCTTAACTGTCTTCAAACACAGGCAAGTGAGAAGTGATGCTGACCAAGTAGCTTCCTTCCTCCACTTTACACCCATGTGCGTGTCTAACTTACACAAAGTATTTCACGCATTTGAAAAAGTTGGCTATTTTTAACAAAAACTCACAGTATAAAAAACTAGCAGTAGCAGTTTTCAAGAGTGCCCAAGAAGGAAAGAGTTGTTCAGTTCAAATTTATAATAGAGGTTTTGCTTTCTTTTGAATTTGAGCAGCAGTCCTACCAGCATATGACTGTTAGATTGCTTAGATTGCTTAATACCACTTGGGAAAGTTACAAAGGAAGAAAAATCTTTCATAAAAAAAACTATGTATCTCTTTAAGAAAATCTGCCCCAGCAAAACTTCAGAGAAAGTGCCCATGAGCTTGGCCCTAAGCTACAAAAGTGTCAGTTGTTATGCCAGTAACTTAAATACATGCTAGTTAGACAGAGAGAAAACAAATACCAAAGCAAGAGATTGCCAAAGAGTTTGGCATGGTAATAGTCCTCACTGTCAGATGTTTCTTCACAACTAGCAGAAATAAGCAGTCAGCCCTCCACTTTTGGGGGATTAGGGGCACAAGACCCCCATGAAAGTAGGAAAACTGAAAATAAAAATAAAAATCTCAAACTTTTTTTTTCACCTGAGAACATTTCTCTAGGAATCTTTAGCTCCTCCAGGGCAATTCTATGGTCAACTTCTGGTGGAAGTGGACCACAGAATCACACTAAAATATCAGAATGCTGAACCCACAAAATCAGAGGGCCGACTGTGCAACCTTGCAAGGTCAATGTATAAGCTGCGTTGTTCAGGATCTATCTGATTAAGATGGTACAAAAATATCACCACTAAAACCACCAAGTTCAAGTCTATGGCAGAAGATGGTGCTCCAGATTAGAGACACACTTAAATTGATTACATTGCTACTATAGGCTATAGATTTAGGTAAAAAAGAGGTACAAACCACTACAGTATGTAAACCATGTTTTAGGTGGTTTCATGGTCTTTGAGCTGTGACAAGGACACACATGCACACACACTGCTTTATTAGGATAGTCAGGAGGTGGCAGCAGTATGAGTAGGATGAACATTTTGATAACTAAGGGTTCTACCTATGTAGTTTCTAAAATGTTCGTTTTGTTTTCAGATACTACAGTACAGTTTTATTATGTGATGTCTCTACTTACAGTTTAAGGTTTCTGTTTTTTTGTTTTTGGTAGTTCTAATACCGTGTATACTAGTCAGAGGGCTTTTGTAAACAGGGTATTCAAAAGTGGTGTCACGCCCTGCCCCAGGACCCTTCACAACAGCCACATCCAAGAGACATGAGAGAGACAGCAGCCATTGCATGTGGAAAAGGAAGAGCCCAGACTTCTTCTGGCACTATATATAGGAAGAGCTCATTAATTAGGCCACAGCTAGAGAGGATGGTGAGACTATATAACCAGGGGGCAGGAAGGCAGAAAACTGCTAGAGCCTATTGATTCCATTGATGGTGACAGCCTTGCTGACTCCTGCATTCCTTGCTCGTGCTCCTCGGACCTTGGACCTTTGCCTGAACTGTAGATTCTGCTCTTGGACACTCCCTCTGTGGACCTAGGTAAATTTGGACTCAGTTGCTATAAGCTTGCTACGAACTTGGACTGATTAGAAAAGAAACACTGTTTGCTGGCTACTGTTATCGGCCTGATTACGCAGCTGCGAAGCCTTGGCAGGCTGCCAGCACAGGACAAGTACAATAAACAAACAAACAAAAAACAAATATGTATTAGTGTTGGTGTGCTATCATCTCCATAAATATTCAGGTCTGTGTAATCACATAATCCTATCTAACTTACTATTTGATATCAAGGCGTATCTAGCTTCTTTTTCTGACCTCTGAGGATGACACACAGGAAGATAGGTTAGCCTATCCGTCCATCTAGCCCAGTACTGTCTACTGTAACAAGTTATATAGCTCTCCAAGATCTCAAGCAGAATTTTTTCACATTACCCGCTACTATGTAATGGGAGATGTCTGGGATTTTGCAGGCAGAATGTATGCTCTTTCACTGAGCTATACTTTTGCAACCTAGGAAAAGTTCCATTGTTCATTACTTCTGTTAGCATGCTTGCTTGAAAAATATATCTTTATACACAGTTGTAAACTACTTTTCTGTGTTCAGAGACTAAAACCCTTCCAAATCATAAATCGCTAAGTGAAAATTAGTTCAAATATGCTAGGGAAGCACTTCTCAGGAGGACATTTACTCTGTTCTGCCAGAGGACAAGCTGTCTGTCCAATAGAGGTGATTCAGAAATTATCATGTTTACCAACACACACACACACACAGGACAACACACACACACACACACACACAAAACAGGACAAGGCATGAGTAAATCTGGGTTGAGGCCTGAAGTGTGGTGCCTTCACAAGGTACTTGGGGAGAGCAACACAGATCAGAGCTTTACTACAAGATGTTTGTTTTCAAAATGAGCTTCTTAATTAGTTTACTTAATAAACAAAATGGTGAGTGAATAGTTAACAATAAAGGCTGTTCAAAAGAAGGGGGAAGGAGAAAGAAGGATGAGAAGAGATGTGGCTGCAAGCCAAGGAGCCTGTTCAGCGATATGTTCTGCTTACAAAAGGAAGAAGGAAGGAGAGCAAAGCAGAGAACTCAGAAAGCTGCCATAAAAGAAAAAGAAAAACCTTTCCTTCCTTATGAGAGAGGGAAGGGGCACAAAAATCCTTAGAGTTGGGTTAAATCCAGAAATAAAGTCCAAAGAGGAGACTCGGGCTAAGCAAAGCTTTACCAGGCAAAGCCAGCATAAAGTGCACATGCAAAGAAAGCAGAACTAGTAAGAGCCAGTATGGTGTAATGGTTTGAGCTTTGGACTATGACCCTAGAGATGTGGATTCAATTCCCTGCTTGGCCATGGAAACCCAGTGAGTGACCTTGGGCACATCACACACTCTCAGTCCCAGAAATCCTCCTGATTGGTTCACCTTAGGGTCGCCATAAGTTGGAAACGACTTAATGATACACAGCAACAACAACTGAAGTAACTAAGAAATAATAACCAGGAAAATGTTACCCATTTGCACCAGTAAAGTAGCTTTGTTTCTAATCTTTTCATTCCTTTTAGGGCATTACAAAGTACTTTATTACAGGAAACTAGAGAACCAAAATGGTACAGTGATTTGCGTGTTGAATTAGGACTCTGGCAGACTGGTGTTCAAATTCCTGCCAGCACTGGGTGACTCTGAGCAAGTCATACTCTCTTACCCTTAGAAGAAGGAAATGCCAAAGCTCCTCTGACTAAAACTTGTCAGGATCACCATAAGTCAGAGTTAATTTTGCAGGCACATAACAACAACAACAAATATTTCTATTAGTAAGCCAGATTGATTTTCTGTCAGCAAGAGCCTTTCCTGGATCACTTGGAGTTCAGGGGTTAGAAGTACAAGGCAGTCAGCCAGAAGCTCCAAACACTTGATTAACCAGAGGGTCCTCTCTTTGAAAACTTGTGACAGAAGACAAATAGAATACAAATCAAATGACTCAAGCCCTGTTCAGGCATTCTATTTGTCTGTAGAATCAACACGCAAAGGGGAAGAGGAGACAAGCACAGCAGCTGCTAAACACACATATGCACATTAGTTACCATTATTCTAGCATTCCATGACTTAAGAGTCAACATCTGCAGCAGGAAACCTTTTCTGACTCCTATAGGCTCCCTGTCCATTGAGAACTCTGGAAAACCAAGCTTCTAAAGAACACAAGGAAGCAAGCACAAATAGGAAGGAGACTCTGGTACAGACATTTACTTTCAAATTGTGGAATTCAGTGGACATGGTGTGACAGAGAATCTTAGTAGAGGTAGCACCCAAAAAAATCATGTGGAAATACCTTCAGAGAAAGTATGGAATCAAATTCCACCATGACTTTAATCAGGAACATTCTAGACTGGATCCTTACCCCACACACAGAGTTATGTCAAAATGAAGTCAATCTAACAGAAAAGCTTGGGGAATCACAAAGAATACAGGAAAGAAAAGACCATTTTTTTTGTCTCAAATTGCATAATTACTCTAAAAAATTATTGCATCATTCGGTGTCCATTCTGTCATAATCTTGATACTAATGAACGTGCTTAAGATGATAGTTTATGCACCCGTGCAAAATTCTTTACCTCAGGCAAGAGGGTGAGAGGAATTTGGCAAGTCTGAATTAATTAGCTTAATTGATGACTATCAAGACAGAGTACAAGGGAAGCGCAGGAGTGTATGTACAAATAATTCAACTGGTATTATGTTATGGTTTATTGCTTGCTTTTGTATAAAATATAAATATATCTGATAATATATTATCTAGATATGGAAAGAAGTCAACACTTTAAACCAGAGTTGGAGAAGCTGTGGCCCTCCAGATGTTGTTACACTGCAAACCTTCATTATCCCATTTCATTTACCATGCTGGAAGGCCCTGGGGGCACCTGGAGTCAAATAATATCTGAAGATCAATTTCTTCCTCACTCCCACTTTAAACAAAATAACCCAGAAGCAATCAAGGTCATATTTACAGACTCTTGAATGTGCATTCTGGAATGGGGGTCCTTTGGCCATCCAGATGTTTTGGACTTTTTGAGCTCTCAAAAACTCCTTTCAGACTGACCAATAATAAGGTGCAGTGAGAAGTGGTTATCTAAAGAAGCAAATATATTCCTACACTCTGAGGTGTAAGGATAAGAAAAATATGTAATTTTTTTCAAGGACATTGCAGTATCACAAGTCTACTGCATCCAAAATCCACAAATCAGTAACACCTTTGTTAGGCCACCCAAAAATGCACAAAATACTGCAGTCACAAATGTTTTTAATTATATCTGGTAGTGATATTCAGCACTTTTTTTAATCGGAAGATAGAATAATAGAATCATAGAAATTTAGAGTTGGAAGAGACCATAAGGCCTATCCAGTCCAACCCCCTGCCATGCAGGAACACCCTCAAAGCACTCCCGACTGATGGCCATCCAGCCTCTGCTTAAAAACCTCCAAAGAAGGAAGCCTCACTACACTCCGAGGCAGCATATTCCACTGCCGGACAGCCCTGACCATCAGGAAGTTCTTCCTGAGGTTCAGGTGGAATCTCCTTTCCCACAGTTTGAATCCATTGCTCCTTGTCCTGGTCTCCGGAGCAGCAGAAAACAAGCCCTCTCCTTCCTCTACATGGCATCCCTTCAAATATTTAAACATGGCTATCATGTCCCCTCTTAACCTTCTCTTCTGCAGACTAAACATACCCAGCTCTCTAAGTCTATCCTCACAGGGCATGGTTTCCAGGCCTCTCACCATTTTGGTCACCCTCCTCTGGACTTGCCCCAGCTTGACCATGTCCTTCTTGAACTGGGGTGCCCAGAACTGGACATAGTATTCAAGATGAGGTCTAACCAAAGCAGAGTAGAGTGGTACCAGTACCTCCCTCGATCTAGACACCATACTCCTATTGATGCAGCCGAGAATTGCATTGGCTTTCTTGGCTGCCACATCACACTGCTGACTCGTGTTCAGCTTGTGGTCTATTAAGACTCCTAGATCCCTTTCACACATACTGCTATCTCGCCACGTGTCCCCCATCCTATATTTCTGTATTCCATTTTTTTTTTACCTAAGTGTAGGATCTTACACTTCTCTCTGTTGGATTTAATTTTGTTAGCCTTGGCCCAGCTCTCCAATCTATCCAGGTCATTTTGAATTTTGATCCTGTCCTCTGGCGTATTAGCAACCCCTCCCAATTTGGTGTCATCTGCAAATTTGACGAGCATTCCCTCTATTCCTTCATCCAAGTCGTTGATAAAAATATTGAACAGCACTGGGCCCAGGACAGAACCCTGTGGCACCCCGCTAGTCACTTCTCTCCAGGATGAAAAGCAGTCATTCCTGATCACCCTTTGGGTTCGGTCGGACAACCAATTACAAATCCAACTAACAGTAGCCCTGTCCAGCACACATTTTACTAGCTTCTTTGCAAGAATGTTACTGGGAACTTTGTCAAAGGCCTTACTGAAATCGAGATATGCTACATCCACAGCATTCCCTTCATCTATCAAGCTAGTACCTCTGTCATAAAAAAAGATAAGATTAGTCTGGCATGACTTATTTTTGAGAAATCCATGTTGACTTCTCGTGATTACCGCGTTGCTTTCTAAGCGATTAGAAACTGACTGCTTAATGATCTGCTCCAGGATCTTTCCGGTACTGATGTCAGGTTGACTGGGCGATAATTATTTGGGTCCTCTTTTTTTCCCTTCTTGAAGATGGGGATAACATTTGCCCTCTTCCAGTCTGCTGGAACTTCTCCTGTCCTCCAAGATTTCTCAAAGATTATAGCAAGCAGTTCCGAAATGCCCTCTGCCAGCTCTTTTAATATCCTAGGATGCAGTTCATCTGGCCCTGGAGACTTGAATTCATCCAGTGTGGCCAGGTATTCCTGTACCACCTCTCTACTTATTAAGTGCCTCATTTCCTCTGCTTCCTCCCCTGCTCCCCAACTGCCAGGTTGAGTGCTTGTATCCTTCTGGGAAAAAACTGAGGCAAAGAAGGTGTTAAGTAGTTCTGCCTTTTCTCTTCCCCCTGTGAGTAATTCGCCATCTTCTCTGCGCAGCGACCCTATCGTCTCCTTCTTTTTCCTTTTGCTGCAGACATAGTTTAAAAAGCCCTTTTTATTGTTTTTAATGTCTCTGGCCAGCCTAAGTTCTTTCTGTGCTTTAGCCTTTCTGACCTCCTCTCTACGTCTCCTATCTACCTGCTTAAATTCTTCTTTGGTGGTTTCCCCCTTCTTCCATTTCCTGTACATGTTTCTCTTAACACTTAGCTCAGCTAAGAGTTCGTTAGTCTACCATTCTGGTTTCTTCAGATGCCTTCCATTTTTCCTCCTTATTGGCACAGTTTTAGACTGTGCCTTCAGTATCTCCCTTTAAGGAACTCCCACGCCTCCTGAACTCCTTTCCCTTTCACTATTCTTGACCATGGAATTCCAGCCAACTTCTATATTTAACAACTTTATCTTATCAAGTTTAATCCAGTCTTTCACCCAATTCATACAGCACGCATGGTAGTATAAAACTAAATTTGGCAGGCCCAATCCACCTCTTTCCTTCGAATCTTGTAAAAAAAATCGTTCCACTCTCGGTCTTTCCCCCACCCAGACGAATTTAGAAATCTCGCTTTGCCAAGTATATATCACTTTGTCGTTATGTATAATAGAAATAGTTTGATACAAAAATAGTAGTTTAGGTAAAATGGACATTTTAACTGCGGCAATTCTCCCCAGAAAAGATAAATTTAAGTTATTCCAATTTTAAGGTCTTTTTGAATATTTTTCCATATTATTTCATAGTTATTTTTAAATAAATCTGAGGTTTTTTTAGTTATTTGAATTCCAAGGTAATTAACTTTTTTGACAGTGGTGTAACCAGAGAGATGTGATATCTGCATTTCTTCTTCCATAGAGATATTTTTAGTCAGTATATTTGTTTTGTCTTTATCCACTCTTAGTCCTGAATATCTTTCAAAAGTTTCTAGAGTAGCTTTTAATTCTTTTAAAACTCTGAACAAACTCTTCTAATGTCGCCATCAAATCGTCTGCAAAGGCTTTGATTTTGTATTCTTGACCTTTAAATTTCATCCTCCTTATCTTTGGGTTACTTTGCACACTTTCAATCAGAACCTTTATTATCAATAAAAATAAAAGCGGGGATAATGTGCATCCTTGACGCGTGCCTCTCTGGATTAACAATTTCTCTGTTTTTTCTCCATTAATGATAATTTGTGCAGTTTGATTTGTATATATAGTTTTGACCCATTTCAAATAATGTTCTCCCATGTTCATTTTTTCACAAATGTTTATCAAAAAATTCCAATTAACAGTATCGAAGGCTTTTTCAATATCTAAAAAAACTGCTGCCAATTTCTTTTGAGGGTGTTTCTCACATAATTCAATTATATTTATGCTATTTCTAACATTATCTCTAATTTGCCTTCTGGGAATGAGGTCTGCTTGGTCCTCCAAAATTACAACTTGTAACATCTTTTTAGTCTATTTGCTAATATTGAAGCAAAAAGCTTATAATCCGTGTTTAACAGCGAAATTGGCCTATAATTTTTGACATTCCATGGCTCCTTCCCTTCCTTATGTAGCAATGTAATATCTGCTTCTTTTACCTATGTTTTTTGAAGCTCTTATAATGAAGGTGAAGGAATCCAAAATCCATAGAACAGTGATACCTTTATTGGCCAACCAAAATACAGAAAACACTTTATGCAACCTTTCAAAGTTTCACTGGCTTCCTCAACAGACAAAGATATCAAAAATCATACAGGAGAAGAAAAGTGATGTTGTTAGAGTCACATGCCTATATTTTGTCTTAGATGTTACTTTTGTTGTCAGTTATGATGGTCTGGAGGAATATCAATGCAAGCAGAGGGTAACATTTCAAATCCAATAGCTGCAGCAAAGTAACTAAATAACTGCTGCTAATGGATGAAAATTTTACTGCCTGAGTTTTACTGGCCTTTGTCTCTGGTCTCAACATGGCCAACGAGGGGAATGGCCTTTGCCTGTTTTGATGTCTTTACTAGATGTAAAATATAGAATTATTTTATATCCTTATGATAACAGCTATGATTTCTAGCACACTAATTGGGATGAAGAGGCTATTGAGTAAACTGAGGGATTTTTACACAAAGAAGCATGTAATTATTTATTATGCTAAAACAAAAGTCATTGGAAAGAAAAGGAACATTCATACATGGAAACTGGATCAAAATCTTATTGAACAGCAGTATAATTTTAGGTACATGGGACTAGGGCTTGATGGTCAACTTTCATGGAAACTTGGAGGCAATCAGGCTGAAATGCTCACACTCCTTAGAAACATGCTGCATTTTTTCTGAAGTCCAAGGTGGGAATCTGGTCGTCCTAGCACAGGAGATACTCTAAAAGAGAGTTCCACAATTGAGCCATGGTGCAGTTATCTGGGGTATTCAAAGGTCATTTCTCTGGCAGAGATACAAAATTATTTTACATGATTCCTGTTACTTGTCCCTCAAGGTACACCTGCATCTCTCCTGAGGGCTGAAATAATACTGCATTCTACAGAAATGTGTGCCCATAGTGCTTTTGGCTTATATTGGGTGATACTGGCTGGTATGAATAAATTCCACTAGTAAAAAATGTTCTCTAGAAGCTCATCACAACCCTTCTGGGAAATTGAGAGCCAGCATGGTGTAGTGGTTTGAGCTTTGGACTATGACTCTGGAGAACAAGGTTCACATCCCCGCTTAGCCATAGAAACTCAATGAGTAGCCAAGTTACACTCTCTCAGCCTCTGAGGAAGGCAAAGGCATCCCCCTCTGAACAAATCTTGCCAAGAACAGTTGGAAATGACTTGAAGGCATACAACAACAACAAATATTCTGCAACTTATGGAAATAACACTGCAGCTCTTCCAACCATCTCCTTCTCCATAGCCAAACAGTTGTTTAAAGAAAGAATTCATCCTTATTCAAAATTGTAGGATCTATACTCAATTACACAAATACTTTATATGGTATCCACTATATAAAATGACATTTGGCTTAGAATCATATTTTACATTTTTCACTGTAGATCCTCTAAGAAAACCATAGGTCTAAGGCTCAAATATATGCCCACTTGCTTCTTTCTACAGGAGGTTTAATAATATCCAAACTCACCAAAGATTTTGCATTTATGAACCTGGGGACATTTAGGATATTTCTCATTAGTTATTAAGCTATCCACTGCTTAAGTCCCAAAGACATAGATTTCTTGTCTGCATCATTTGCTCCTTGTCAAATAGATCTCTTTGGAACAGATATATACACTCCTAGGAATCAATTAAACTTTATGACTACACAGGTTGCAAATTTGCCCTGGCTGCCAGAAAACTGACTCAGTCATCCAAATAAAGAAACAACAACAACAACATTTTAAAAAGAGTAAATTGTACACTGTTTAACTTTTTGTATCCATGTTTTTAATATGCCTCTTGTATTAGAAGGTTTTATTATAAATTTTATTCACGTCTTTCAGGCATGGCTGTTAGATAAATATAAATGACATGTTATGCTATTTTGTACTTTGATAAGTATCATTTCTGTGCAGTAAACTGTTATGGCCTATGGCTATAAACAATAAAGTTACACACATACATACATAAAGTACTTATGAGGAATCAACTTACTTTACTTTTTCTTAAGATTTCTGAATAAAAGACAAGCATTAAAATATACAATAAATAGGAGTTAATTAGTGTGTAACTCCAGGCCATAGCATTTTTTATTCTCCAGTTTCTATGTAGGAATGTGAAATCTGGACAGTGAAGAAAGCTGACAGGAAAAAAATCAACTTATCTAAAGTATGGCACTAGAAGATAGTTCTATGGATAGTATAGGCTGCTAAGAAAAACAAATGAATGGGCCTGAGGATAGTATAGGCTGCTAAAAAAAACAAATGAATAGGCCTGGACTCTCACTAGAAGAAATTATGACTAACCTGTTGTATCTTGGACATATCATGAGACCACACAGCAAAACTGGAAAAGATTATAATGTTTGGTAATGTAGAAGGCAGTAGGAAAAGAAGGAGATTGCATTAGAAGGAGACTGATTCAATCACAAAGTCACAGCCCTGAATTTACAAGACCTGAGCAAGGTAGATGACTGATTGAGGCTCTGGATGTCTCCATTAATAGAGTGCAATAAGTCAACGTTGACTTAATGGCACATAACAATAACAAAGAAACAAAACAAAACTATATTGTTATGGAAGTTATTAATAAACTTCCTCCACAATCACTTTGCTTTGATCACTAATTAGGATGAAATATATACAGGTATACCTCAGTTAACAAGGTAGACGTTCCTGGGCATTACTTCTTTAGCAGGAATTTTGGTACTACAGGCAGAAATAACATGGAAAGAATAAAGATAGGTTCCTACACCACTAAAAAACAAAAGCAGTTCAACATGTTTCAGCAAACTTTCTATCTAAAACTAACAATATGCACACATGAAATGAAACTATCAAGTCACAGAAACCTTGTAAAAGTAAGCAAAAATATGTTCAATATTCTAGAGAACACTTGAAAGCTTCTTCCCAAATGCATCCAAGGACATTTTTTTCTTTCACCAGTCTCTACCTTTCTTATGATCTCCATTTTAGTAGCCAAACTTACGGCTCTACGCTCTTTTTTTTTAACACACTGAGGGGAGCTGGTAAGGCAAGTGTATATATACCCCCCCCCCGCTTTTGCTTTTCATGAATGCTCAATAAGAGATTTGGGGAGTCTTGAACAAGTTCTGTCCAAATTATACAAGAGCCTTACAATACTGCCAGTTATGTTTTTCAGAAGACTGGGTAAATCATCTGCAGTTGCTTTTTTTAAAATTCTGCAGCTGGAGCATCAGGCAATAGAGAGTTGATCAAGGCTAAAGCAAAATCACCTGAAGAAAACAAACAAGCTAGTAAAATCTGGGCCAGACAACACTGCTGTTAGATGGATTTGTAACTGGTTGACTGACCAAACCCAAAGAGTGCTCACCAATGGATCCTTTTCATCTTGGAAAGAAGCAACTAGTGGGGTGCCACAGGGTTCTGTCCTGGCCCCAGTGCTATTCAACATCTTTAGCAATGATTTGAATTAGGGACTAGAGGACATTCCTAACAAATTTGCAGATGACACCAAATTAGGAGAGGTAGCTAACACCCCAGAGGACAAGATAAGAAATTCAATGTGACCTTAACAGATTAGACAGCTGGGCCAAAAGTAACAAAATGAATTTCAACAGGGAGAAGTGTAAGGTACTACACTTGGGCAGAAAAAATGAAATGCACAGATATAAGATGGGCGACACCTGGCTTGACCACAGTACCTGTGAAAGGGACCTAGGAGTCTGAAACCATTTCCACACGACACTGTTATGGTGCTATTATTCTACTTTCAACATCCTATGGAATCCTGGGGTTTGCAGTTTAGGGAGAGAGAGCTCTTTGGCTTCAGTAAACTACAAACCCCAGAATTCCACAGGATAGTCGTTAGCAGTTACATTTCTATACTGCTTATCAGTGCTAAGCACTCCCTAAGTGGTTTACAACGTGTTAGTTAATTGCCCCCAACAAGCTGGATACTCATTTTACCAACCAGTGGAAGGATAGAAGGCTGAGTCAACCTGGAGCCCTGCAGGATTGAACTCACAACCTTGTGGCTGCAGTATGGGCATTTTAACCACTGCACCACCAGGATTCAGGATGTTGAAAGTGGAATAATAGCACTATCACAGTGTAGCGTGGAAATGGCCTTAATAGACCACAAGCTGAACATGAGTCAACAATGTGATACAGTAGCTAAAAATGCTAATACAATTCTGAGCTGCATCAATAGGAGTACAGTGTCTAAGCCAAGTGCTGGAAAATTCTAGTATTCTCTCTTCCCCACTTCTTGTTCTAGGGCAACTGAGGCTTAGTTAGCTTAGTTTTTTTTTCTTCTGCATGTCAAAGCTTTTTGCTGTCTCACTTATAAACCCTCACTCCTGCTCTTTGTGTTATTTAAATGCATGGTTTTGGTATCTGAGTGACCAAAGCATGTGACCCAGGATAGGCCCTGGTGTCACTGGCCTTACATAAAAGACAATCTTTCTCTCTCATTGTCTTCTTTGCCATTTTTTTGCTTGAACAACCTTCTCTCTGACCACGCTTCACTTCTCTACCAAGAAGATGGTGAGTTAAGAATGATGCTACTATCTTCCCTAATCTTTTTGTTAACTAGTGAGGAACTGGTCTCTCCAACACTTATGTAATTGTAAAGTTCATTAGTAAATTTTTTGTAAATTTGTAACCTGAAACTGCTTGCCTTGTTTTGTTTTTTATGTCAGTCTCAGTTCAAGGAAGCCACACAGAGATTGCGACATGCTTTTTCTGCAACTCTGTTAAAAGAAGGCTGATTCCTAACAGTTTTAGCTTTCATAGAATTTCCCCCAAAGGGCTAACACACTGAGAAACTCTAACTCCCAACATCAAGAGAAATAATAGTACCACTCTATTCTCCTTTGGTCAGACCCCCACCTGGAATACTGTGTCTAGTTCTGGGCATCACAGTTCAGGAAGGATATTGGCAAGCTGGAACACGCCTAGAGAAGAGTGACCAAAATGGCAGGATGCCTGGAAACCATGCCATATGAGGAGAGCTTAGGGAGGGATATCATATGGAGGATAGAGCAAGCCAGTTTTCTGCTGCTTCAAATACTAGGACATGAGCAATGGCTTCAAACTTCAGGAAAAGAGATTGCATCTAAACATTAGGAAGAACTTTCTGACAGTAAATGCAGAGTATGGTGGAGTCTCCTTTTTTGGAAGCTTTTAAACAGGGATTGGAAAGCCATCTGTCAACAATGCTTTGATTATATACTCCTTCAGGGCAGGGGATTGGACTCAATGGCCATTGTGGTCAATTCCAGCTCTATGATTCTATGAAAACCTTCATGAGTTTCAGAAGTGGGGTGTAGGACTCTCTGTCTCTGTTCGATTGCCACCTTCTAAACTAGCGAGAGACGCCAGAAAGGACACAATCCTGTGCACGCTCCCTTTGAAGTAAACCCTACTCTGGCTTTTGAGGAAACAGGATAGAAATCTGCAGCCTTATATATGTGTTCTTGCAAAATTCCACTTGAATATGTGCTACCTACTCTCAAGTAAATGCATTTAAGATAAGAGTGTAAAGTTCTAATAAAATTTTCCTGTAAACATGGTGAACAATTATATTCACATGAACACTCTGTCTTCAAACAGATACTTTAAATATGAAATAATCCACTGGCACATTTACAGAGCAGCTGGTATATGCTAAGGCCCAATTCTCTCATTAAACAAGCAAATAATCAGTGGCTTGTAACTGCTAAACACAACTGGTCTACTTGTATGAGAAGAATAGCATGTGAGGAGAGAATGCTGGTGAACATAGGAGTTCCAAAACATTTCATCATGTTCTTGGGTTGTTATTTCGGTACTGGACAAAACTTCTCTTGATTCACTATACCATTAATTAGTACTAATCAATCTACTTCAGAAGCCATTAAATGTATAAATATTTGGCCAACTCTAAGCGTCAAAACTTAAATCTTTATGCCCCTTTGAAGTTATAAGGTGGAACTTGATATTTGTATCCAACCCCAACATGCAAATTTTGTCACATCAGTAACATAGCAAAGCTGTAATGTAATTCAACACTTCTTATTCACGCTTCCAATAAAACAGCTGGGAAAATAATACAATAGATCATGGATGGCAAAAATGCCATCAGTGACATGGGTAACAGGAATATGTAATACAGCTAGTTGGGGCAAAAGGGCCCAATATATTTTGTGCCTGTGGAATAGCAGCAAAATGGTACTCCTAATCACTCCAATAAAGGTGCATCATATCCAAAACCAGACAAATAATTTTGGAGAATTTAAAAGGAAATCTCACAAGTGCATCTCCCCAGCCCCTAATAGTAAAAATATTGGAACAAAGTAAATAATTAACAATTTGATACCTAGATAAAACAGTCTTACTCTGTTACCTAAGCTAGCTGCTTTCCTCTGCCTAGTGGTAAGGCTGCTCCTGTCACAGAATTAATGCCTCCATCTTCACCAGTATATTATTTCATCTTGCCTCAGCAGAACAGTAGAAAGCCAAGGCACTGACAGTGACTCCACAAGTACAGTCAGTCCCCCTCATTTTTAGGGGTTAGAGGCATACAACCACTGCAAAAGTGGAAAAATCTTGAATATCTCTAGCTCCCCCCTCCAACTTATGTACCATTTCAATCAAACTGGGTGTGTGTATCTGTGATAAGGGGGCCAAGGCATGGTGGGGAGAGGAGGCACCCATGCTCCAAACTGGATGAGAGAAAGGAGAGGAGAAAGAGGTGGGTTGGCATGGCATGGTATCCCTGTACTTCATCACTCCTGCCCATCTCCTTCCTTGGGTGCAGGGGGATGCTTTGGTAGGGGCTTGGTGGCGCTTAGAAATCAGGCATTAATGTGCACGAGGGATGGGATTCCTGACAAGGAGGGAAGGGATGCCTGAAAATGCATTCAGATGTGAATCAGTGCCACTGTCCTTATCTGGTCAGACAGCAGCTAGCAGAGAAGGACCAGAGGCTGGTTTTCAAAGAGCTGTGTGCCCTGATTGGAACCATGAAGAGGGATAGTTCCCCCAGGGAAGAAGTATTTGAGGTGGGGGCTGGGAGCTGGACCTGCGTTTGTGAGGGACCTGCAAAACTTTTTTTTAAAAACCATTTAATTGTTGATGGCAAGCTCACAAATAATCAAATCTGCAAAAATTAAACCCAAAAATGTGAAGGCTGACTGCATTGCTGTGTGCCATTACGGTAGCACTTTCCTCATAATTTGAGTTTGGCAAACTGATGAAGTTGACCACTGAAATGGAAAAGATGAGAAATATCCTACTTTGACTTTTGTGCTGCCATAAGCAAATCTAGATGAGGAAATGCATATGCTCTGATAGAAGGAAAAGCTATATATGTATAGAATCAGTCCTCTTAAAAACAGTGGAAGTTTCAGCACTTGAATTGGCAAAAACAGGCAGGAACTTAATTGGACATGAGTATATCCTTGTACTTGATTCAGCATGCATTCATTTTCTACACAGACATCTGTACCTGGATACAGAAATCAAAGTGAGATGCAGCCTTAAGGCAAAATCAATGTGTATTTGGGTTGCTATGTTTTTAATGAGATACAGTTGCTACAGACTTTTTTTTAATGTTCTTTCTGAAGAACATTAATTCTTGTCAATTCACCCAAAAATAAGGGGGTGGAATAAGGAAGGTGCCAATAAGAAAGTTGCCAGCCCATGTCAACAAGTTTCATCTATTGTGGCTGTCATCACCTCACCACCTATTCATAGCTGAGAAATTACCATGCCATTATTCCAACTTGAAAAATAACCTGATCAAACCAGGCAAAACCATGAAATTCAAATGACATCATTGAATGCTGAGCAACACCTGGCTAATCCCCCTTTACATGGTAATTTCCTCCCTGATTATTTCTACCCTTTTCTCTGTAATTATTATCCAGTTTAGTCACTGGATACTTCTGAAAACTAACCTTTTTTTTTCCAGCTAGGCTGTGCCATGACAATAAGGACATAAAAGATAAATATAATAGGTTGCTTGCTCTACAAAGCATTTTGCTATTCTCAGAACAGACAATGCAGCTGGGCACTATGTTTGCAACCTTCTAGCAGTGATTCTAAGCCACAGATATATATGGAATCTATCACTTCCTTAAACTTCTCTGTTACTGGAAGTGGAAAACAACATGACAAAATCTTAGCAATAAAAGAGCTACTTATATAAAAGTAGCTATGTAAAAACATAGAGTATTTTTTAATATGGTTTTATTTAAAATCATTCTGCTTCTCCTTCACCCTCTTTCCATGTGGCATGATTTAATAAAGACTGAAATGCCTTCGACAGAGATAAATGATGTATAACTTTGTATACACACTGAATTTTACAACCTACATTTCACTAAACCCAAAACAGAGGAAGTTCTTAGTACACATTAGTGGTCAGGTATCAGACTAATATGATCGCTCAAAGGCACATTCGTACATACTATCAAGATTACACATGAAGTAACCTATGAACAACTTGCTCAAACAGTCTCCCCAAGGGTGTAAAGGCTATCAGAATTAGAAGTTAGGCACTCCCAACTCCTACATTTATTACCACACCTTGTCTTGCCAACACCTAGGCTAAAGAAGTACTGTACAACTTTTCGCTTTTTTCATTTTTCATAAATGAAAAGTCATGACATATTCTAAGTACAGCATCAGTGGAGCATTTTTTAAACTTATATAGACCAAATAACCTGCAATGATCACAAATAAGAAACAAAACATGCCATAATTCATCTCCTTTAACATGAATCCACCTATACTGCTAAAGCAGGGATATGAAATTTTAAGAAGCTAGGAGCTTTCTTAAAACATTAGGAGGCTTCTTAAAAATTACTTCCCAAGACTTTGGAGGGTCACATTAGCGCCTCCAAAAATCTTGGAAGGCCACATTCCCACTGCACCTCCTACAAACAAATAAAAGTTTCCCCCCAAATTTCCCCCAAGTTTCCCCCCAACAGCCTCTACAACACATCAAGGACATTTTGCCATGTTTTTAGACTCACATTTCAGACTCACATTTTAGGCCCAGAGAAACCAAAGAAAGTAACTGGAAGTCAATTCCTGTTTGCTTCCTGAATTAAAATCAGGCCTCTCTTGGTCTTAAAAAAGCTGGAGGACAAAAAGTGAAAAAGTATCTCCCACAGTGCATTTGGAGGGCAAAAAAAGTTTGATCCCTGAAGGGCCCTGGGGTTGCATGTACTCTACAGGCCATATATAATCCCCTCCTGCACTAAAGCATATACAAAGCAATAATATAATGCATCTATCTACCAGACTTGTGTAACTACATATCTTCTTTCTAGTAACATGAAAGCAACAGAAGAGAGAGGAAGAAAGCAATCCTTCCTATGAAGGGTTGGTATTAGTCCCCTGCACTTAGTAACCATGTTTGGTTGCTGCAAATGTAAAATTTCGTTGTGCACATTGGCTAAGAAAAAGCTGGAAAACATTTAACTCGTAACATAATTCAAAGGTTATACAGATGTCTTTTCAAGCCTTCTAGAAGAGAGGTAGGAGGCAACAGATGTTAGGTTCTCAACACTATCTCTTAAAAACACTAGCCATTTAGGTAAGTGTGATTAGAGTTTAAATGTTTCTGCAAGGAGTTTTGCAATGCATTCAGCCCTATGTCTGAAATGTCCTGTTTTAAATAGGTACTAAAAGTATTCACAAACATGTGTTAAACATTAGTGCTGAAAAGTCTTGCAGAGTGGTTTGGCTTTGGGACGAAGCACAGAAAATCCAGAAGGGACCAAGAGATCTCTCTTCTTTTCTCCTACTTTGCTACTCACTAAATTAATAGTTAGAATGGATTAAAAACACCAGTCTGTCAATGGACTATGAAACAACCTCTCTCTGTTTAAGCCCAACCTAGATGATAATTAAATCTATTGTTGTATTTACTTGTCTTCATATGCAAACGTATGCAAATCTTTAAAAGACTTGTGGTACCAGCTTCTCTCTTGAGGCAAAAAGCAGGGGGGATTATTGTTGGAGTTGTGTTATGGAGGGAGTTATTCTTGTGCTTATTCTTGTGCTGCCAATCCAGCTAGGTGCGGCGGTTTTTTGGAAAAATACTTAAGTTACAAAAAGTGACCATTTAATATATTATCTAATTTCCTCCTTATTTGCTAGACAGAGTAACAGGAAAGAACTACATTTTAAAAAAAAACACCATTATTTTTATAATAAATCAAATGGGCAGTAATCCTTAAAAGTTCCTTCTATAATATGCCTATTAGTCTTTAAACTAGTTAATGTAGGTAGGCGAGATCCAGGTACAAAACTAGTCAGTCCTGCACTAAAGAGGCTCATGCAAGCATAATTCCAGTCAGTAAGATCTCCTTCTCAATGATTATTCATAAAGCTAAAGGGTGGGAGAGAAACCCTAAGAAAATAAAAGCACAGACTCTCCCTCTTTGGGATTCATTGCAATCCTATAAGCTTTGGTTAAGGAATACAACATTCCAAAAGGCATTCTCCTGCCGTTTCCCAAGAAGTCAATCATTCTTACAGAACTGCCTGTGAAAAGATGGGCAGAGACACGAACAAGATGGAATGGGCACGCTTTTCACTGCTATAAGGCAAAGCATTTCCATATTTGAAAGCTGTTACACAAAAGCTGTGTACAGCTGTATACCTGGTCTAGCAGAGAGAAAAAAGGCTTACCAAAAACCCTCAATAGCATTTCTGGATGCTGTCCAAAGGTACAAAAGCCTGTGGAGAGGTTTCAAGGGACTTGAAAATTCAGTGCTCTGAGACAACTGATACCTCAGCAAAGATTTCCCCCCTTACCCTGGTTTAATTTTGCATAGTAATTAAATCGTATCACATTTTCTCGCAAACAAGGTAAAAAGTTGTGATGAACATAAATCATGCATTATTTTAACATTAATCTTTTTGCTCTTCAGAGAAGAATGAAAAAGGGTTAAGTCCCCTTCACCCCAGGGAGACAAATTCTCTAATCAAAAGTCCCATTAGGGGAAGATATAAAAGTTTTAGATGCAACACCCAACAGGTGGTTTCTTGTTCAGACACCTGAGCTTTTACCTCATAATCTGTTCCAATTCAAGGCAACTTAAGCAAATCTATTTCACAAAGATGTTTAGCCAAAGAAAACTTACATCAGCCAAACTTGTCTTCTGGTCGCTAGGGATTTCCCTCCATTTGTATAAATATTACACTGATGCAACAGTAACCCTTTCTGCTTGGAAGAGTACATTTTACTCAACTCTTCTATAACAATCCCAACTGGATTCAGCTCCAAAAACTATGGCCTGCTTAATCATATGCTGCAATTACCTTTCAAAATTCTGCTTTATAATTCTAGAAAATAAAACAGTAAATTATATTATAGAATCTCATTTTTGACAAGGTAGATTATGGAATTAGAATAAATCTTTATTTATTGTTATATTTCCATCCCACCCTTCCTCTAAGGCACTCAGAGAAGGGTTTTAGCTGCATAGTAAATTGAAATTAGACTAAGAGATAGTAACAATTCACTCATGAAGGAGTTTCCATCTATGGAAGTATATCTTAATAGCTGCTTGACCAGGAAGACATGAGGCACAGATTGTATGAACAGGCACCTTCACAAGGCAGTAGTTACTGCTGTTCAGCTCCTGTGAAGGCAGTAGCTGAGCTCCCACATGCATGAATCAACACAGTTATTCCCCTGAGGGAATAGCTTTCAACTCGAAAAGGGAATCAGAGTTTCTATCATCCAGTGCAGGTACTCTAGCCACCTGACACCCTGACTTGTCTAAAACATAAAACTGCTAAAGCTCTCTTCACCATTGTTCTCTTAATAGTCTGGAAAAAATCAACCACTGTTGTTGTTCTTGTTGTTGTCCCTGTTGGGAATGGCAACCTTTGTGTGCTCAGAATTCACTGCCTAGTTAGGTTGCATGATTATTATAGATCTAGAGCAGTGGTTCTCAACCTTCCTAATGCCGCAACCCTTTAATACAGTTCCTCATGTTGTGGTGACCCCCAACCATAAAATTATTTATTTATTATTTACAATGCCTCCCCCCCCCGGCAAAGGCCGCCTCGCCAGCCAGGAACGGGGGGGGGGAGACAGGCAGAGAGGGAAAGAGGAGCCACGCGTCTCCCCCGGGAAAAAACTCCGAGAACCCCCCCCCAGGCTCTGCTTCGCTCTCGTTTCCGCTGGGGGCGGCAGTGTGGGAAAAGTTTCCAGAGTGTCGACCCTGGCCGGGCAGGGGGGAAGAATCCCAGCACCTTTGTCTTTTGGGCCGGGCGCAGCTCACCCCCCCCAGAAAAGCGCCGCCTTGCAGCCCCCCGACTCTTCCGCAGCACCCCCTTCCGTGGCAAGTGGGGCAGGGGCTGTGGTGAGGAGGGGGCCTGCCCCCCGTGCTGCCGCTGCCCCCCCAAGCTGGCCCGTCAGACGGGAGATTCTACCAGTACCAGAGAAGGGGAGCAATTTCAGTCCCTTCTGAACAGGGGGCAGGAGGACGCGAACATGTGGCTCGCGCTCGCGCACCACCACCAAGGAGAGAATGGAGCCTAAGACCATCGGAAATACATATTTTCCGATGGTCTTAGGCGACCCCTGTGAAAGGGTCGTTCGACCCCCAAGCGGGTCGCGACCCACAGGTTGAGAACCGCTGATCTAGAGGCAAGACCTATGCTTACCTTCCTGTTAGTTTGTTCATGCCCACTTCCTCCTGTACGTAGGCATCCTTTGTTCTAAAGAAGCCTCTCTTGCCGTTTACTACCCTTTTTTTTTTGTTTTCAGCCTCTTTCCTGTAAGCACATGCTCTTCGGTGCCCTAAAGGAGATGCTTTCCTACAAGCACATAAATGCTTATTTTCTTCTTAACTTTCTTCGAGAACAGGAACACGTGTAGATTATGTGCAAGTCTCTGTGAGTAAATTTTTATATACTTTTAAACAAACTGTTTTTGTGTTTACTTCTGAGCTAGAGTTAAGTGTGTTTGGGGGAAATAGAGGTGCAGCCGGTAAGCTGTTCATCTTCTGTCTGTGCATTACCAATACTCTGCTAAATTGGGAAGATTCACCAAATCTCTCTCAATTTCCAATAGTCCCAACAGTCCTGGGTATAACATGAAATCTGCATAACATTAGTGCATTCAAATCTGCTCCTTCCTCATCAGTCCATTTGGATATGCAGACTATACAGCTTCAACACCAAGCCAACTCCTCTCTCCCCTCCTCACCCACTGCCTGATATAATGTCTTGCCTGATTAAGAATTCTGAAATGCCCTTCAATTTAGTGCATTTTTCTTTTGTCCAAATAAAGGTGTTGTTTGAGTATGGATTTTGGAATGTTATTATGGATCAAAATATTTTCTTTAAATCTCATTTTTCTAAATATTTACAGAGCACTTCAAATTGAACAACTACCTGTGTTGTCCCATAAAGAAGACAAGCAGGATATAAATCAAATAATAATTTGTGTGACTTATTTCAATGGAACTAAAGCATGACTAGTGAGCAGTACAATCCTATTAATAGGTCTCTTTCACACTATACCATCATAGCCCTTTGATACCACTTTAACTCTCAATGACTGCTTCCTATGGAAACTTGGAATCCATAGGTTCATGAGGTACTTAGAATCTTCTACCAGACTGCTTTAGTACATTGCCAAACTACTAGATACACAGGATGAATTCACGGTAGTTAAAGTAGCATCAAAGTGCTAAAACAGTGGTTCTCAACCTTCCTAATGCCGCAGCCCTTTAATACAGTTCCTCATATTGTGGTGACCCCCAACCATAAAATTATTTATTTATTATTTACAATGCCTCCCCCCCCGGCAAAGGCCGCCTCGTCAGCCAGGAACGGGGGCGGGCAGGCAGAGAGGGAAAGAGGAGCCACGCGTCTCCCCCGGGAAAAAACTCCGAGAACCCCCCGGGCTCTGCTTCTGCTTCGCTCTCGTTTTCGCTGGGGGGGCAGTGTGGGAAAAGTTTCCAGAGTGTCGACCCTGGCCGGGGGGGAGAAATCCCAGCACCTTTGTCTTTTGGGCCGGGCGCAGCTCACCCCCCCCCCGGAAAGGCGCCGCCTTGCAGCCCCCCGGCTCTTCTGCAGCACCCCCTTCTGTGGCGAGTGGGGCAGGGGCTGTGGTGAGGAGGGGGCCTGCCCCCCATGCTCCTGCTGCCCCCCTGAAGCTGGCCCGTCAGATGGGAGGTTCTCCCAGTACCAGAGAAGGGGAGCAATTTCAGTCCCTTCTGAACAGGGGGCAGGAGGACGCGAGCACGTGGCTCGCGCTTGCGCACCACCACCAAGGAGGGAATGGAGCCTAAGACCATCGGAAATACATATTTTCCGATGGTCTTAGGCGACCCCTGTGAAAGGGTCGTTCGACTCCCAAAGGGGTCGCGACTCACAGGTTGAGAGCCGCTGTGCTAAAATGATGTAGTGTGAAAGAGACCTTAGATTAGTACAGATTGAGCTTCCCTTATCTGAAATGCTTGGGATGAGAAGTGTTTTGTTATTTTGGATTTTTTTGGATTTTGGAATATTTGCATATACATAATGAGATATCTTGGAAATGAGACCCAAGCCTAAACACGAAATTCATAAAAGATTGGTGTAAATTATATTCTGTTTATTATTGTTGCTGTATACATACTGTTACATAATTGTTATAAATTATACACAGTTCTTTCAGTGCAAAGTCTGTTCTTTCACCAGCTCTTTTCCTCTTGCCTTTTTCTGTAAAGAACAAGTGGAGATTACGGAGGCTCACTTGGGACCATGCCTATATGTGCTAGTTTATGAAGTTTACGAAGCTTACGAAGCCTCTCAGTTAGCTTTGCTCCTTTCTATCTCAGCTTGCTTGGGACAACGTGCACATGTGGTCCCCAGCAAGCCTCTGTTACCCTCTCATGTACCTTACAGGAAGAAGACTGGGTTCCGCTTTTCAAAAGTTTCAGTTTTTGGAGGGTTTTGGATTTCCTGATAAGAAAGGCTCAACCTGGGTAGGCAACCTGCAACCCTCAACCAGTCTTTGTGTAGCCCACAGGAACCTGAGAGAACCCTGCCTTCTTTAGCTAAACCAGTGCTTCCCAAAGTATCCAATTTTTTTCCCCCCTATATGCCAGACACAGGCACTACATTTGTGTCCACTGGCTATAATTGTTTCTTTTTTTTACTAGAAACTCACCAGGGATTGGCAGTCAATAGCTTGTGGACCAGCACTAGTCCCTGCATTACCACTTTGACTATCACTGAACTAGACCAAAATGGGACAATGAGACTGTTAGCTGGGACTGGACACTATATCTTTATTATGTCAGCTGTGACCTAAAGTAGCTTCCAGTCCTCCACCAGACCTAATTCAAAGTGATGATATAAGCAGCTTTGGACCAGAAAAATTGAAGGAGCATCTCCTTCCATATGTCTGAACCCAAATATTGTTGGGGAATTGAGAGATCTTTAGTAATAAGTCTCCCAATCAGCAGAGTATTTTGTAATGCATAAACAGAAGCTGAACAAATCACCAGTCCCACTTCATCATCTCTACTCCAGACACACTTGATCTAGCTCAAAATAAACACAAACAGTTTGGTTAAAAATATGTAAAAAGGAATTACTCACATAATCTTGTGCATAGTTTACACAGGTTCAAATTCTTGAAGAAAGGTAAGACAAAAATTAAGAACGCACATGCTTACAAGAAAGTATGCTTGCTGAATCGGAGACCACATGCCTGCAGGGAAGCCAAAGAACAAAAAAGGGGAAGAGGACGAGAACATGCAAGGGGAAGTGGGCGTTGACCAAACAACAGGAAGTTTACTCTAGCTATCTCTCTATGCCTACAATACACATGCAAACTAACTAGCCAGTTAATTAAAGCATGCAAAGGTTGCCACTCCTGACAAATATCACCTCTCTTCTTTTTTCTTTATTAGGTAACTAGCCTATTTAGCCAGTACTGCCTGGGATTTTATTTTCTCATAGGTGATACTTGTTAGAAAGATTTGAGATCCTGTGTCTGTAATTCCCCAAACTGTCTTGTCCAATAACCGGTAACTTTTCCCCATATTCCCCAATCCAATCTGTATTCGGAGTTATTAACACAAAGAGGTCTGGTTCCTGGGGGAATACACTGCCCTCTTCCTTGCTGTTAGGCCTTATCTCTATAGCAACCATGCAGGCCCAAGAGCTCTCTGGCTGAGAATTCTAAAAGTCCCTCCCCAAACTGCAAACCCCAGGATTCCATAGAATCTTCTCAGGCAGCCAATCATATGAGGCCTTTGCCTGACACAGCCAATCATATGAGGTCAGGTTTTTGTCTATTTATATACTAAAAGATAGTAAAACAAAAAAAGAGAAAGATGATAATCAACTTGACAATGTAAGTTCATGATAAACAGAGATGAGGTTACAGGAATTAACTTCAGAAAAATTAGTCAACAGTTTAGGAGTTGTATGCATACTCATTTAATGCAAGCTACTGGTCCCCCACTATTCGTTCTGACAGAACATCTAACTTTGGTCATAAGAGTGAGATTCCAAGAAGACCTCCAGATCTGTTCACATATTCAATAAAACAATGCCAAATTTTCATAAAGTTGTCCAATTTCCTCTTTCTAATGAATCTTATTTTTGCAGATTGTTTGTTGAGGACTAACACAATGATTCTTTACTGAATCTCTTGATTCTCTGCATGTTTCCAATTCCAGGCAATTACCATACTATGCTGATATTAACAACTGAAAAAAACAGTAGTTTATGCTATAACCTGTCATTTTCATACAAAAATAAGAGTAACAGGAAAAGTTTCTCTCTCCTTGCCATTTTGCTTTGCTCCAATGTCTTCTATTTTATACAGCTTTCTAGAACTCTACCATCTTAGGAGAGTGGAACCACATGTGCATCAGAGCTCTGTGAGTCCCACATTCTTGCCAACAAAGTGATAGGATATCTTTACAATAATAAGATAAACTATAGGGGCATAGGTGGCAGTGATATACAAATTTAAAGAAACTGCTTTTGATGTTTGTGAAGACAGACTTAAAGGAGAATCTAGACCACATATTTTATTTATTTTATTTTATTTTTTATTTATTTATTTGTATCCCGCCTCTCCATATGGATCGAGTCGGCGAACATCTTACAAATAGCATGTATTTCGATACATTTCTATACATGCCCCCAACAAGCTGGGTACTCATTTTACCGACCTGCGGAAGGATGGAAGGCTGAGTCAACCTTGGAGCCCGGCAGGATCGAACTCACAACCTTGTGGCTTGCAGTACTGGCATTTAACCACTGCGCCACCAGGTTTTTTTCATGTACTATCTGCGACTTCGCTCCCTAAATCACCTTCCCATGTTGGTCCTGACTGCACATGCATGGCTAAAGTTTCTTTCTGGCAGCTGGTTATAAATTTGAGATCAAAAGATCTGTGACTACTGTACAGGTGGAGAATTACAATCCATTTTGAACTGGTCAGAGCAGCTGGTGGATCATAAGTTTTCAGCCAATCTTGGTGGTTTTATTTAGCTGAGCCAATTCAAACCACTTCATGTTATCTTGGTTCATCACTTGCTCTTGAGATTTTGTTTCTAGACAGTTGAAGATCCCTAATGAAGGCAACACCCTTTTCTTTCCAGAAGTCTGGTTTATTTTGGCTGAAATTGGGTAATACAGATATTGAAAAAATCAGATGAATTTGCACTTTTATACTATTTAGGCATAGTCTACAGACAGACCATCCAAGCTGAAACCAATATACATCTGAATACCAGATTCTGAGGTTACATACAGCAGGGAATAATTTTTGTCTTTGTACCCCAGTTGCAAGCTTCCCAGAGGCTTTTGATTGGCCATTTTTGGAAAATGACTACCAAGCTAGTTGGATTTATATTAAAAATAAGGATATAAAATATCAGAATGCAGCCAAATGTCTTCTTTCACACTCTACTCCAGGGGTGGGGTGGGGAAAGTGTAGCCCATGAGTCCAAAATTGTTTTTTGTTTTTTGAGATTCCAAAGGCCGTCAGCATTCTTCCCCCAAATTCATGGAAAAATTGTAGTTTTGTGCACTCAAAAGCACTCCAATGCCCCCTAGGAGGCATGAGGCATGAGGCATGTTTTTGTCCTCTGGCCATTTTAGGTCCAGGAGTGGACTTCTTTCAAGTCAGAAAGCAAAGTGAACAAAATCTAGTTTTCCTAAAGGTCTCTCTTCAACTTAATACAACTGGGGGGCAAAAATGTGGTAAAATTGCCTGAACCAACATCTGAGGACAAAACAAATGGTAAAAATGTGGTAGTGGAGTTTCTGGAAGGAGGGCACAGCCCTTTAAGGTAACATGGGAGGGTCATTGTAGTTCCCAAGCCCTGACAGTTGTCCACTCCTGCTCTACTCCATCCTGCTCATTATCTAACTAGGGAAACAGTATAATTCAAAAGGATTTTAATGAGTACATAGCCATATTGATTTACATGTTGCATGAACTCCAGTTTGGATTACTGTAAATTGTTTAAGAGAGAGTGCAGCTTCTCCCACTTTACTGAATTAATCAACAACCATAGCTGTCAACTGGCATTAGGAGCAGTGCATATCATTATAATTGTAGTACCTGCAACATGACTCAGAGTGCTTAAGTAAATAAAGTGAGTGTTTAGTCAATATAAGATACTTCTACACAAGCCTGCTATTTCCTCTGAACCTTTTCCATATTCTTTATTAACCCACATTATTAATAATAATAATTAATAATACTGTTACTATGTTAAGAAAGCAACTGTCATCATATACACAAACACCAATTAAAATCAATGTTATGGAGCAAGGGGCTCTTCTCCCAGTCAATGCTGACTTCTGCCCTTGAATAGGAGATGGAAACTCCCCTTGTCCCTTTGATTAAAAATTGCTGCCACCACCTACTGGATTAAAAATCTCCGTTCCTGAGGCACAGTAGGACACCACTGGGGAAACAATAATCTCTGTGCTTAGAGATTCCTTTCCTCCCCCACCCCCATCCTCTCTGGGAGAGAGGAATTCTATCTACATGTATAGCCAACAAGCACATGGAAAGACAGAGTGAAAACGGAGAGTTCTTTAAGGAAAGTGATTTATTTTAAAAACAGGCAATCCAATGATAAAAAGGTATTTCATTCATGAAGGCTGCTTCCTCCAGGCCTTTCTTGCAGTTACAAGTTACAATAGTTACATCATTTCAGCCAGAGCTTTTAAAAGAAACAAAAACTCTAACGCAACTAGCTAAAACATCCTAGCTACTCCCATTGTTGATCAGGTGCTGAGATGGTGTGTGGTTCAAGTGTGATAGTAACCAGTATACCACACTTGAACCAGGATGTCCTAGGCTCAAATCCCTGAGAAGACATGAAGCTCCCTGGTGGCCCTGTGGAGTTTTTCCCTAGCTACAGGGCAGGATGGGAAATCAGGAAAACAGAAGGACCTTTGTAGCCTGATTTGAGCTACTTTAAGGAAAGGCAGGATACAGATGTAGGAAAGGCAGGATATACACATAGGAACATAATACCACCAAACTACAAAAATATAAAATGGCTATGCCCAAACGATAATGACAATGACCACAGTCCAAAGGAAGTAACTGTTAGTCTCATTTGCAATGCAATGTGTTATATCCATTATTCTCATTTCATGTCGCTATTGCTCATCTGTTCATATTATCCAACTTCTTTTAACTTTTAGCAATAGACTACAAACACTGTCCTACATATTACTCGCCTTTCTTGAAAATAGTTTTAGCAGACTAAAATTTAAGCTTGAATACATGTGTTCTCTTGACTAAAGTAGATTATTGGATCGCTAGATTTGCAAAAGGACAAGTCAGATCTTCACTTTTGATTTATAGGTGATCAATTTCATAAGTAATCTAAATAGCCATCCTGGCCTATGTGACCAAGAGAGCTTCTAATTGCTAAATGCCTCCATTGGTTGGCACTCAGTGGGGAAAAAGAATAATTTATTTCCTGTAGCTATCAAAGAAGAAACAAGAACGCAACTCAGTTCAGTAGCTACCATTCTAGACCTTCCAAAGAATCTGTGCTGCGCTCAAATGATGATGTCATCAACACATGAAATCTAATGTCGGGAACTGCACAGGCACAGTGAGACAGTATCTCCACCATCAGCTGGGAACTGAAACGTCTACCTCTGTTTGGGTAGATGTTGTGAAGTAATATGAAGTGTGTTAGCAGAAACAAGAATTGTTAGCATTTGAAAAGGCTTTATGAATTTAAAAGCACAAACCTCTTTCCCAATGTTACAATACAGGAAGAATTCAGCCAAAGTACTTTAATACTCAGGAATTTCAGTCGGAGAGTTAAGGACATATTTAACTCCACCTCAATGAAATCTGTGCAATATAATTGTCATCATTAGATAGGTTGTGCCTTTAACAGATTTGGGGGGACATCAGACTCTCCACCAAAGATCAGAATAGTGTCTGCCCTCCCAGAGAATGCCTCCTTCTCATGTGACCAAAAAGAGAGAGAGAGAGAGAGAGAGAGAAAGAAAGAAAGAAAGAAAGAAAGAAAGAAAGAAAGAAAGAAAGAAGAGTTTCTTAAAGCAAAACATATTAAATTGGATTGTCTGAAGAGCACTAAAAGAAAAAAATATAATAATTAAAACCAGAGAGTCACCAAGTCTCACAAGGCATGGGGGTTGGGAGAGGCACGTGCTGACCTCGTGAAACTCCACAGGAGGTCCTTGAGGGACTGTTTATACTTAGGAAATACAATTTTAATTAAACAGTCCTGAGGAACAGACAACAAACTCCAAAGAGCAGGTCACTTAGATTTCAAAGGTCAATTGAAGAGAAAGCATAAAGGAGACAAGGCTTTTTGACCACACTGCCTCCTTTTGCAAAAGTTCCTATGCACAGCACAAGCTCTTTCATAAAAAAATTAAAAATACCCACAGATGAATATAAAATGGAGAAAAAAATCTCTGGTCTTCCATGATATGATGTTATATAATCAGAAACATAATCAAAATGCTACAGGCAAATTCCCACAAGTTATAACTGACGTATGCTTTTTAATGTGCACAGAAACTACAACAGATACTTTGCTTGTTCTCTGAGCAATCCCATGACTCGGAACACTTTACAGATAGGTATTTGACAGTAACAAAGGCATATGGATTCCTGCTCAAATTTCTTCCTCAAAATTCTTGGAGAAGTCAACATTTCAAAACCACTGAAGAATACTATGCTACTAAAAAAAAAAGAAAAAAAGAATGTTACATCTAGTACATGGTTGCTGTATTCAGTTTGCATATAGTAACAATATCATTTTTATTACTCTATGTATTGAAGAGTGCTATACTCTCAGTTAGTTTATACTGCCCAAGATACATAGGAAGTGATGGAAGGTGCTGCCAGTCTCATTTTGCAACAAAAAAACATAGCTGTGAGGACAGTTTTCAGCAGGTAAAGTAATGGTTTGGTGAAAGAAAGCTGCCCAGATGTACAACTGCATCATATTAAAAAGCCAACAGACAGCAAAGGTAAAAGAGCTGAAAAAGAAGAGTAGTGGAAACTGAAGCTTTATGATTTATGTTTTGCTTTATATAAGCAAATGATCAAAGCTAACAAATATTTACTTAAGTCATACTTTAAATCATTCTCAGTTGATGGGAGGGACTGGATTGTCTGTTCAACTCTTGTAGCATTCACAGCTCAGGGGGTCTGCTGCGTTTAACTGGGAAGGTTCTAAACAAAGAAAGAGCATTCTCTGAGACATGTTATATTTAGCCTGAAATTGTACAAACAGCAAGCTGGTTGAATTAGTGAGTCAGTCCTTTGCTAAATTTCCAAGCAGAGTGACTCAAATCCCCCATTTCCTGAATACAGTAAAGAAAGCTTGGTGATATTACAAAATACCAGTTTAATAATACCATCTTTCTGATTAAAGTTCTATACTGAATCTGAAACTATGCTGGATGTCATTTTTCATTACCACCTTTCCCAGAAGTGAAAAGTCTACCTCATTTAAATATATATTGAATTACACTGAATTACATAAATATATATATATATAATATTTAGATTGCCCCTTTCATTGAAGTTTCATTTCTAACAAGAACACATCTAGTCAGAATATGGCCTCACACTGATGTTCATACTTGGACAGGCTCATACAGGTGAAAGCAGTCCTTCAGAAGAGGCCAACTTCAAAGCTGGAAATGTTACTTTTTGGATTACAACTCCCAAAATCCCTAAGTAAGCACAGTCACTGTTTATGTTGATGTCCATTACAATCAAGTGAAAGCCTATATGCGTGAAGGAGTCATCAGTGCTCTCACACCACAAATGGAGCTCATTAAATAAGACCTTAATGTCAGAGTCAATACCAACAGAATTAGTTCACACATTTACTTGGGTGTCAATAAATATCAAAAACAAGTGATTAGTCATAAGCAGTATATAGGCATATGGGAACTAACTTTCAGGTACCCGTTAAGCAAAGAAAGAACTGAAAAAAAAACCCCAGACAATCACAGTACCATCAGAGTTTCACATGAGTTGGTTTTTAATAGTAGCAATCAATCAAATAAATGATTTCTCCACACAATTTTTCCAGACTTCATTACTTCTGTTGTACAGGGTACATTATACTGGCACACAGATTAAAATCTATATTTTATCAATATAGATTATATAAAATTTTATAGATTATATAAAATCTATAAAATCTATACTGTATCAAATGGACAGAGATTGGTCTATTCAAAGGTAACATCCACACTCTATCAAGGTATGCTTTTATCCAAGGTAACACTAGAAGAAAGAAAGTATGTTGTCCTGCTAACAGATGTACAAGTTACGCATGTGCAATGACAAAAAGAGTGTTTCTCCAAGAGGCAGAATGTTTGTGTTAATGAAATGACCTTACTGGGTCCAATCCTATATTTATAGGCAGCATGCTTGTGACTACTACATGTTGGGGAAAAACAACAAAGGCCAGCAGCCCAAACCTGCTCACAGGTCACCCAAAAGCACCTAGCTGCGTGCTATTGGAAAAAAGATGCTGAATCAGGCAGACCCTTAGTTCAATCCAATATGGTTCCTCTCTTCTTCTTCGCTGTCAGTCATTACAGGAAAAAGCTTTGTTATTACATTTTTTTAAAAAGTCTTGACTCATAAAAGGTTTGTGCTTCCTATAATCTGCTCGACAAGCCGTTCTGTCATAAGCTCCCTTGGTCCCTTCTAATTCTCTCATGTGGCCTGCTGGAATCTAAAATCAGTATCTGCTAATTAGAACACTTGAGAACATATTTCCTTTATCAGTGCAGGACTTTGGGGTTTAAATTACCATTCTAAAGATGGCACTTGCTGGACACCGCTGCTGTCCCCTGCCTTCAGTAGTTCTGTACACCTGTATTTCACTCACTATATTGCATGTTTCCCAAAAAAAACACATTGTGAATCATACCAGTAATTTCATTTGTTCCTTAATTTCTCTATTTCAAGTTTGTTTGCCTCTTGTAATTTAATAACCATTTTGCATCCTAATGCTTGATGTGCTAATAAGGTGGATAAACCTGCCAGGTTGAGGAGTAAGACTTAACTAGTCTCAAGTCCCTTCCAGCCCAGATTTTGTGCTCTCATTTAGCATACACCTGACTGAAAGAAACAGACATGAACCAGCAGAATAATTTGAGGCTCAGCTTTTGCATTACATCACTGAAGCTCATGTTTCTGTGACTGTGACACCACAAGACATCTGGAATTATCACTCCGTTCACTAAAAACAAAGCCGCCACCACCCCAATCCAAACTATTAAACTAGGCAGAGCATTTCAAACCTAAATGTCTGGCTGTTCAAAAGCAAATACTCAAGTTTTGAAAGCTTCATAACTGGTACTAGAGTTTTAAAACTGAGACATGCTTGTTTGGAATAACAACAACAACAACAGAAATTATTATTATTATTATTAT
>CAOLHI010003836.1:0-149640 GCA_948474755.1 Ctenosaura bakeri | reverse complement strand
GTACAATTATAGTTTGGCAGATGACTTGGTATACATTTGAAGCCTCGTGTGCAGTGAGACACACGAAGGAGCTGCAATGAGAAAGAGCAGGTATTCTAAGCAGAGCCTTGTTTCTGCTTATGTCAAGTGCAGCTAGGTAAAAGGCACCTGTAAGAACTCATCCAAAGTTAATAAGGTCAACAGAGATGCAGTTCCTGCCCTCTCCTCATCCTTCTTTCCCTCTTCTAGGTGAGTCATTTCAATGGAGAGCTGTGAAATATGTTCCTCTGGGGGCCTTGTCTCAAAACCCAACTGCCAAAATCTTCATGAGAAACTCTAAAAACAACCCAGACACTTCATTCAGGAGGGTTCCCCCATCATCCACTATTCATCTACCAAAGGGAATCCCCTTGAAATCTGTAAACATGTTTATCTCCAGGATTTGAAGCTGAGAAACCAACGTGACACTGGAGGACTACATGCTCATTGGGGAAGAAAGGAGGGCTCCCTACTTGGGGATTTCTTGAGCCTGACCAGTCACTTTCTCATGTCGTTGAGACCAGGGCTGGTAAGATGTAAGGGGCGTGCCATGAACGTTTGAGAGGGAGGATGCTTAGTAGGGAGGCTGCACCACATGGAAACCCCAGATAATGTTGTTTACTGGCCTTTGGAAGAAGAGGTAGAATCTAGAACATCCAGCACCTCCAATGCCAGGTGGTAAGTCAAGATTAAAGCAGCAACCATGAGTCAGCCTCCTCAGGAGAGCTTTCTCTTCTCATTTGCCTCTGCTGTAGGCTGGAGGGAACCACTACAGAAACAGGGATTCCACGGAGCAGCAAAAAGCTACCTGGCTTAAACCATCTTTCCACTGAAAATTCCATCCAAGCATACAGGTAGGTGAACTCCTGCCAGCTGCTCAGTCGCTAGGGGACCCTGGTGGGAATGTGTTCGTGCAATTAAGTCCTGCCATGGGCCTCCCAGAAACATTGGTTGGCCAGTGTGGGAACAGGACATTGGTTAAGATAAGCATTTGCTCTGATCCAGTATGGTTCTTCGTTGTCTTGTCAAGGGTCCTAACAGATCCTGGCAAAGATAGCGGGAAATGGACAACAGGGGAGGCCAGTTCTAGAGGAGGGAGCAGAGTAGCTCTGAGAAAGAGATGAGACTGGAAGAACTTCATTTAATGATCCCTCATAAGGAGCTTTCTGCCAAGAAAAAATTTCTATGATTGAATTATTAGCATAATTCATTTGATAAAAAACCTACCCTTGCATGTCTGAAATGCCTCCACTTTTGTCTCCACCACCTATTTGCTCTTCGCCTTGACATCTGAAAGACAGTCCATCTTTGTTTCTATCTCTTTTTGAATAATAAAAAATTGAAGTTTTAAGGGATGGGATGGGGGAATTGGTGCTCTCTGTCAGGATGAATGGGCTTCATGTGTTTAGATTTCAGGAGTTGACTTTTTGTGATTTGCAGGAGTGAGGTTTGTATTGTTTATGTTTGGGATTTTTTAAAATATTTGTTTCTCGTGGAAACAAAGTCTGCCTTGTCACTGGAAAAAATTATGGTTTGGTTTGCAAACTGTTGGAATCAAATTGTCCAACCTGCTAAGCTTTTAGGATGTGGAGAGAGAAGATCTCCAATTCTGGGTAGAAAGAATATAAAATTCATGAAATGATGGGATATTTCATGGAAAGTTTTAAATACCTGGCAGCTACACTTGGAAGAAATTAGTGCTTCTCTTGCATGACCCACTGTTACAAAGAACATTGCTCTGATTTTTTTTTTTTTTTTACTAACACTCCCAGAATCCACCAACTTGCATGGTCACTGGACCTGCTGGCTGAGGGATTTTGGGAGTTGCAGTCCAAAAAAGGAACTTGTGCAAGCTCCAACAAGCAATATCAGAATCTGACCTGTTGGATCAGATCAAAGTTCTGTTTATTCTGGCACACTGTCTCTGAATGGCAGCCAGTTGAGATCCTCTGAAAAGTCTGTATGCTAGTCAAAATGGTGGTAGCTAACTCTGTCTTTTTTTCTTAGTGGGCATACTGCAGGAGTGGGAAAACTCTGGTTTTGAATTTTGACTCTCAGAAGGCCCAGCCAGAGTGGCCACTGTTAATAGCTCATGGTAGTGGTAGCCTAAAACATTTGGGAGGTACACAGGTTCCATCGCCTTGGTTTATTGCAACTGTACATGGAGGTTTCCTTTTTAGCTATGACAGATAGTAGTAACTGACATATCCATTCCCCATGAAAGGAGTGGGAAATCCCTGGGTGTCGAGCTGTTGTTGGACTACAATTTCCAGCATCCTGTGGGCTAAGCATGCTGGCTAGGGCTGATGGGAGTTGATATACAACAACATAGGGAGAGCCATAGGCTCCTCACCTCTGCTGTATGAATTTGCCTGTCCTTTTCAAAACAAGTTAAGCTAGCAGCTATCCCCACACTTAGTAATAATGACTTTCAAAATTTAGAAAGTATATATTGTAAGAAGTTGGGTTTTTTTAAAAGCTTATCTTGAAATTAATGCTAATCAGATCAACAGGCTTGCCTCTAAGATCTATCATCTTGGGAGAGAGAGAACTTCTCTCTGTTTTATGTCTTACATATTCCAGTTGTTTTTCCCTCCTTCTCCAACAATCTTACAATATAATTTTTCTACTGACATATTACATCTCATATATGAGAGCCAGTGTGAAGTAGTGGTTGTGTGTTCTTCCTTTTTAATAACTTTTACCATGTTGGTCATATTGAGCGAGGACTCTGTGTATTATCCCAAGTTATCTCTAAGAATATCAGGAGGCATGTATGTCATAAAATCAATTTGAACAGTTTGGAATGATTTAGAACAATTTAAAGGCGAAAAGCATATGAAACAATTTGCAACTTAAAACAGTACACATCAAAAGCAATTAAAACAATTTAAAACTATTCACCTGTGCAAATTTGGTTAAGATAAAAATGAAAGGGCCCAATATTACTGCTGCATATAACAGACAATTGATTGGATCCAGACTTAGAAAACACCCATTATACCAGTAATTGATGGAATTTGTGTTGGTCATGAATTTCAATGCATTCACACTAAGTGCAACTAAGCCTAGATCTAACTTGCTGTACTGAGATAGAGTTGTCTAGTGACTATTCTGTCAGTACAAATATATTTGCTAAAGATACTCTGTGTTTTCTATCATAGAATCCTTTTTTGGGAGGCAGGTGTCTTGGAGATATCTGAGAAGGTGCTGCTCTTAGTTGGGCCAGTCACTGTGAACAATGACTGGTCTCCAGCATCTATTAGTTGAGATTTTAGAAGATCAGGTAAACATACTGACATCAGGAATGGTGTGCAAGTGTCAAGGCATGCATGAGAACTGTGGACAGAACAACCCATTGCTTGTTGTAGCTGCTTTTAGCTGGCCTTGTAGAGCCCTTTCACTGTACCCTCCAACATTTCACAAAGGAAAACCAAGAGAGATGTGACCAAGCATCATCAAAGTATGATCAACATGGTAAAAGTTATTAAAGAGGAACAACATACAAGCTAGGAGAAGTTGCAAAAGTTTACTTTTGCCTGAATCTACAGGGAAGGGAAAGATTCTGTCATCTGCCCTTCCCAAATACTTTTGCACTTTGAATTCTGTTTACATCAGTAGAAGTAAGCTAAGGACAAAAGGGGAAGAGGAGGAAGAAGCTGACACATTTTAAAAGCAGTTGAAAAGTAGGAGGACAGAGAATTAATTGGGACTCTCCCTATCAAATCAGGACAGTTGGAGGGGATGCTTTCACACTACACAGTTGTAGCACTATTATTCCATTTTAACTGCCATGGTTCCACCCCATGAAATACTTGAGTTTGTTATTTGGGGAGGCACTAGAACTCTCTAGTTGAGAATTCTAAATGTCCTTCCATAAACTGCAAATCCCAGGATTCCTTAGGATGGAACCATGGCAGCTAAAGTGGAATCACACTGCTATAAATGAGTAAGCGTGAAATGGTCCTACATGGACTGAGATGGGAGTGGACTTTTTTATGGGGATTCTGAGGCACAGGGGGTGGGAAAATGGGGATCTTAACATCAACTCACACAGGGATTGGAAAATGGGTAAGTTCTTGGTGGCCAAATCCACCATCCCAGAATACAATGGGTTCTGTTAAATGGGAAAGGCAAAAAAACCTGCCTGGCTCATAGAACTGAGCGATATTTGATAGGCCATCCACTGCAACACTTTGTATCTCCACAGGAAATCCTACCTCTAAGGGACATGCCTTCAAACTCTTCTTTGTACACTGCTGTAGTGAGTTGGGCCACTGTCACCTGGCAGATGGGTTTGGGAGTCCTTGCTAACATCATGGCCAAACATTAACAGTCATTCACTGATGTACTAAGAATTAATTCTTATTAGTGACCTTGCTTGCTACCTTTTGCATTAGCTTGGCAGTTTGGAGCTGGGAAAAATGTGAATGCTGAGAATGGAATTTTCTTTTGTTACTAGCCTAGTTGTACAATTCCTATAGATATTGGTGTGAGAAAGGACATGAGTCATGCTTGCACCCTCTGATTTCCTTGTTTCCTTCAATACTATATAACTATTAGAAGTCCATCTTGTCTCAGTTTCCCCCTGGGGAATGCACCCTGGCCCAAGGACCCTATGTAACCATCTATGGGGAACTGAATTGTGGGATAGGGATAGTTTGGGTAGAATTAGTTGTTCAGAGGCTGAGTTTTAGCTGTGAGGGAATGACAAACCCCATCAGCAAAACATCTAGAATGATTCTCTGCTATATACTGTGTGTTGTTTTAATTACTACCAATAAACTCACCTTATAGCAGTAACATGTATAAATGTCTGGCACCAAATGAAGTGCCAGGAAAGGCCTGGAACTACACCCTGTTCCAGCACAGAAAAACTGCCAACTAAGGGAGTTTTACAGCCTCCCTCAGATGGTTCTCCATTGCCTCTCTGCTCTTACAATTTTGTGAACTTATGCACAAAAGCCCAACCTATATAGAGAGGAAGGAGGAAGAGGAGAAAAAAGGGAACATGGCAGCATCTTTTATCCTATCTGGTTTTTATTTCAGCATGAGCTGTCATGGATGTAAATCCACTTCATCAGATGTATTACAGTGTGATATTAAAACCTCAGGTTATAAAGCAAATTTATACAGTTGTAGAAATAGGATAGAATGTAATAGGATCCAGAAAAATGTAGACCTAAATTTTCAAAGGGCTGGGTGAGGTGATACATGTCTTTCAGATCTTTACAGTAGTCAGTTAGTGCTGAAGTATGAAAGCAATAAATCTGCTTTTAAAAAATTAATTTTCCTGGGTTTTCTCTTATGCCACTTCTGCACTAGCCTGTTATAGTGCTATTATTCCACTTTCAACATCTTATGGAATTCTGGGGTTTGCAGTTTAGGAAGGGACCAACCCCTCCCTAAACTGCAAACCCCAGGATTCCATAGGATGTTGAAAGTGGAATAATAGCACTATAACAGGCTAGTGCGAAAATGGCTTAAGATTCCTTTTGTTATATGTGCAGTAGCAAGGGCTCTTGTTATTAACATACGCAGTACATTTCACAGCCATTGTCTTTGTTCATATCTTTGCTAACGGATTGGAGTTTATGAGTATAATTCAATTTGGCTGTTTCTGTTTCTAGTCTTCCTTACTAATTTCCTTGTTCAAGGACTGCAACCTGTAAATCTCTTACTGTATGTCCAGGAAGGGATGCAGGAATGGGTCTTCTTGGTAGCTGCTCCCAGGCTGTACAACTCTCTTCCAAAGGAGGCTTGGTTGATCCCTCTCTGTTGTCTTTCTGCCTGAAAACAAAGACTTTTTAAAAGAGACTTTGGCCATGTTTTGGGGAGTTTTTTAAAGATGCATGCTCTACTTTTAATAATATTTTAATACTGATATTTCTTTGTGTTTTAACATTTTAACTTCTTGTGATTTTATCTATCCTTGTTTTTGATCTTGTGGTGTGCTGCCATTGAGTCTCAGTTTTGGGAGAATGACAGAATATAAACCAAATTTTAACAAAGATTGAAGAGTATGAGAAGGAAATTGTGAATATTGACCTACTCCCGGCTGCAGCATGTTATCTTTTGGTTCTTGGTGGGGAAGATGGGAATTGTGTTCCCGCCCCACTTGTTAAGTTTTCAGGCTTAGCAGATATTTAACTTTGACACCCCTTCTGCAATTGCTTCTTGGTCATTCAAGTACTCAGATGTTGGACATCCAACTGAACTAGAAACATGAGTGAGGGCATGGAAGACAGATATAAAATTTACACCCAGCCTAAACTTAAAGAGAATTTTTTTTACAAAATGTTACATAGATGGTATATGACACCAGAAAGATTGCAAAAAATAACTAAAAATGGAAATGTAAGATGTTGGAAATGTGATGAAAAGGTGGGAACATTTTATCATATGTGGTGGTCCTGTAAGACAGCAAGGAAATTCTGGAAGGGAATACATGATGAAATTCAAAGAATTTATAATGTAAATTTTGAAATGAAGCCAGAATTTTATTTCTTAAATATGCCACATCGGAAGACATTGATATACTTGATAACTGCTGCAAGGTTGATATATGCGCAATATTGGAAAAAAAGGAAATATGTTGATATAGAAGAATGGAAATCAAAAGTCCTGCATATGGTAGAGACAGAAAAGTTAACATTTTCTTTGAGAAATAAACCTATCTAGAACTTTGAAAGGGAGTGGAGAGAAGTTTTAGATTAGATAAAGATACAGTACAAGAAAAGAAAAAAAATAAAGTAAGTTTGTAAGTAATCTAATGTAATAATGTAGCAAGACAATGTAACAAAGTAATGTAACAAGGCAGCAAGGCAATGCAACAAAGGAACTGTGTAATGATGCAAGATGTAACAAATTTTTTGAGCAAATAGTAATTATGTATGAATGGAATGTAAACATGCAGATTCAACTGGAAAATAAGCCTGGAAATGGGGAGGGTTTTTTTTATTTTTAATTAAAACCTTTAATAAAAAACTTTAAAAAGTACTCAGTACTCTCTTCATGGTCATTCAAGTGCTCAGTGGGAGAAAAAGATACAGAGCAGATGGCTTGGTGAGGTTCTCAGATACCAAGGACAGTACAAGATATTGTCAGGGGTTGATCTAGAGAAGCATAAGCTTAGAAACTTAACTTTGGTAGTGACAGGAAACCAGCCAACATAATGTCCAGCCAACATAATGTCCAATGCCTTTGTAAATGAAGTTGCCATTGTAGAAGTCAGGGAACGGTTAAGCTGGGTAAAAGTTATGCAACTGCAATGCTAAGACAGGCATGAGAGATGACATGTTGCTGGAGGAAAAAAAGGTTGTTGAAAAGAAATTTGTACTAGATGAGAGGAAGAGTATGAGGAGCTTGCAGCTCTCCAGATGTTAGGGACCTGCAAATCTCATCAAGGCTAGCCAGCATAGCCAGTAGTGAAGAATGCTGGAATTGCAGTTGAGCAACATCTGGAGGTTCACACAATTCCTGCCTCTGGAATAGAGTGCAAAGAACAGGCTTACAGCTGAACTGAGAAGGCAATGGCGAGTTCAGCCCTGCCCACCTTTTACCCATTGGATATGGAACCAGAGGCAAACAGGAGTGATCCTATCATTAGGCAGAGGCAAGCAACTGCCTCAGGCAGCAGATTTGAATTGCCATGAAATTGCAGCAATTTCTTGGTTATTTAACCTTGTTTTCATTCGTTTTTTTAAATGCGAAGGGAGAGGATTGGTGCTTGTGGAGTTTTCATCTTCAAGTGATGAAAAAACTTGGCTGGCTTTGAATCCAGTCACCTCTTGATTTGGGTAGGTGGTGCAATTTGCTGTTCTGCTTCAGGCAGCAAAGATCTTGGGCTGATCCTGATAGAAAGATGCAAAATGTAGAACAGCCTGCTGGTGTCTGACAAAACACTATTTGACAAAACATAGCCAGCATGGTGTAGTGGTTTGAGCTTTGGACTATGACTCTATAGGCTCTGTAGACCAGGTTTCGAATCCTAGCTCGGCCATGGAAACCCACCGGGTGACCCTGGACAAGTCACATTCTCTCAGCCTCAGGGGAAGGCAAAGGCAAACCTCCTCTGAACAAATCTTGCCAAGAAAAGCCCATGACAGGGTCGCCTTAGGGTCGCCATAAGTTGGAAATGACTTGAAGACACACAACAACAGCAACAAATACGCCATTCCCTCAGGCTGCTGGACAGGCGCCAACACCCCTACCTCAGTGTCTTTGGCCAAACAGCACCCCCTGGTGCTCTAACATGTAAATGAAAAGGTCATGGCTAGAAGAGGGTGAAAGTCAGTTGAAAAGTGGCACTGCAGAGGGAAATTTTAGTCCAGTATATCTCAGGCTATACAACATCAGTATATCTGTAATAGATAGATAGATAGATAGATAGATAGATAGATAGATAGATAGGATAATAATTGTATTATAGTTAGAAAGGAAGGAGTATTTATTTCATATTCCCTAGTCAACAACTTAAAATTGGACGCTTGCAAAGTCTGCAGTGCAGGAAGAAGAATTAAAAATATTAATGTCCACCTGTGAAACTGGTAACATTCTTAATATCATGGACATGTGTGGATTATAAGTTTTCTTTTAAGAAAGAGAACATTTACAAAAGCAAAAGCACCATGGTTCAGACATGGATCATGCAAAATAATGAAAAGGAAAGGTGCTTTTGAGAAATTGCTGATGGCTTGTTCTTTGTCTGGTGTTTAGGTGTCTGAAATCAGAGGGAAATATTTTGAAACCAGAATAATTCTGTTCCTGAACAAAAACTTATTTTATTAAATGAACACTACGCTATTAAGCAAAACAAAATATGAAATATGCAGTCTTGTGATTTAGGGTAGTCTTGAGAGGCAATGATTCATAACTGGATGTAAAAATATGAGGTTTCTTTTGGAATAGAGCCCTTTAATGTTGGGGTACATTGCTTTTTCACACTTAGATGGAAGCAGAATTAAAATGATGCAACAAGCAATGCCCATCACCTTAGCTAAGAACTGCTCATAATATTTACTCATGAGGAGATCTCATTTAGCAAAAGTTCCCAACAACATCTTTTCTTTTTCAGTCTTAGGTTTCCTACTTCCTAGTGAGTATGAATAGGGAATTAATAAAAAAAAAAGTTTATGAATTGCCCTTTCTGAATAGCTTTCCTTAATTGTCCTAGTGTCAGTTTCTTTTCTTTTGGTGGAGAAGCTTTCATTACTCATTTCCTCTCACAATTGTTTTTCTTTTCTCATAATTAAGTAGTACTCTTTTGCAAATAATAATTACTCATTACTTTTTTCCTATTATCATCAAATCCTTCTAATCCACTCACCATTCTTGGAAGAGAAACTGACATTGGAACAATTAATAAAGGCAGCTCAAGGGACAGTCAGTAGATCATTCATGTCTAATGCTCTGGGATTGCTAAACGGGCAGGAAGGCAAGCTGTTTCACCATTAAATGTCAATGTCAGGGACCTGCTGCCCCATTTGAAACACGAGCTACTCTGCTAATCCTAAACCAGTTCTTATTAGGAAGTAAAAAAGTGGGGGGAACCCCCAAACAAGGAAACATTTAATGGCATTAATGGCATTAAAAGTCACTGTAACACTAGTCCTCATAGGCTGTGCTCAAATTACATTTTATTACATAAAACTGTCCCCACAAATCAGGTTAAAGAAATATGGAAGGCCAACATGGAAAAACTAGAATGCAACCAGATGACAATGTTGTTGTCTGGATGGTCCATAAAAGATGAATTGAATAAAGGATAGTTATTCCGTATAAAAGGGCTAACATGGAAGTAACCGGAGGGAGGGTTCAGAGGTTTGCTATTAGTCATGTTCCCTGCAAGACACTCTGCAGCTTGAGCTTCTATGTCTATGGGATAGTGAACCCACTTTAAAGGCGCCTGAAATGAGCTATCCAAGGTGCTGAACTATAGCCGGCAATAGGGTCAGCACTTTGGATATCCCTTTTAAAATTTGGACAATTACTCAGATTGGATTCACCACCCCATTGCCACAGAAGCTACCAGCCACCATTAAGAACTTGACAGGGGTTTCACAAAGTACCATAACTATTTCTATTTCCTGGTCTTGCACAAATGCAAGCCTGGCATACAGCCCCAAGGTAGCTCAGCACCATCCATCATCCCTAAGTGATCCCTTTCAGAACAAAGAGATACACTGATATATTCATGATTCTAACCTGTTTGCTTTCATTTTGGATTTCCAACAGATCCAATCAACCAGGGCATGTTACCTCCAGGTTGAGTGTTAATAAAAGAAGGACAATACAGAAAGAGACAGACTGGAAACCAAAAGGGAATGGCAGCTCAAAGTGAGGTGGGGAAAAAAAAGAACCTCAAAACATTATCATTCTGTGTATATGTTAAGGTGAACCTTCAAAATAAGGTTAGTGCCTTGAATTTTGGAGAAAGTATGACAGACTGTGGTTATTAGGCCAGAACGAAAGTGTATTGTCTTATACATTGGTTCTCTCAATATCTGTTTTGATGAGATGGTTAAAATCATCTTTTTTCTTTCTTTCCCAAAGGAGGACTACGAAGCTGGTATTCAAAAGAACCTGGAAGTTGAGACATATGACAACTCTGTGCTGAAACACTCCAACATGTCACTTGCAACTAACAACAGTGAGTAATCCAAACCCATTGGGGGGGGAGATAAGAAAAAAAAGGAGTCTTTTCTTTTGTGGATCAATCAGGCAATGAGAATTCATACTCTGACACATTGTAGGACCTTTACTGAAACAGTTCCCCCGAATGTTTCAGGCTGTAAACAGGAAGTGGTCACTATCAATATGGATCAATTTGATATAAGTGTGAGAAGGCATGATGCAGAGCTCTGAGTGATATGCACATGAAATAAAAAGAAGGGTGGTGGAGATGAAATGAAATGAATTCTGAAAATGGACACACACACATATCGTTGGAATTCCCTTTCCAAAACTGAGAAGGCACATAACAGGGAGAAGATTTCTGCCACTGTTCACAGAGAGAAAAAAAAGTTTGAAGGGTTACTGGGAGCACAAATGATCCAGGTTTCTGTTTCCCAGTATCCCTTTGCATAACATGAATCATTGCTGTATGTACCTAGTTGCATCTGTGTTCCACAGGAGCTGGAGTTGCTGCGGGGCTTGATACTCCTTAGTAAGGTGGCTGCTACATTGCATTTTGTGGTGGCAGTTTAGAAAAACGGCAACCTGGAAATCAGCACCTGTGGCAATGTTATCCTGGATTTATCTGAAGTCTGATATGAAAATGAAATATATAAAATATTTTGCATTTTATATGTTACATTAGTCTGACATTTGTCTTCTGGCTCTTACGCACATTCTCACATCCTGCTTTCATTCATACCTTTTTCTGTTTTCCCTTTCTTTGTGTGATTGTGTGTGAGAGAGAGAGAGCAAGAGAGAGAAAGAGAGGAGAGGGGGAGAGAGAGATCAAGTCTACCAGAGAGTTTACACCAAGGTTTTAAGCAAGGTTGGAAAACATGCAGTCCTCCATAAATTGCTAGATTATATCTTCTGCCATCACTGACCAAAGGCTGATGGGAGCTTTAGTCCACCATCTAGAGGGCTATAGGTCCTCCTCACCCCAAACACACACTTTACAGTACAGTTAGGGATGCTTTTTTTCACTCAAGATCAAGATCATCTGTCTCTCTTTTGCTCCATTATGTTCCCAGTTATTGCCTTGTGGAAATGGTTGGTACAAGTATAGATGCCCCCGATGTAAGCATTCTCCGTCATCTTTTTTTGTGAAAGAAAGCACACTAAAGAATGTGAGCCACTGCATAAAACAAGTGACTTCTACAACACCATACTGATGTTTTTAGTATGTATGTCCAGTTGTTGTGGTTTTAGAAGTGTAAGTGACCTGAGATCTCTCATCAGGGCTTACCATTCTCTACCATTTATAAGCAAACAGTGCTGGGCAGGGCCAAAGTGAACAATCAAGAACAAGAACATCAGAGGCTCTTGGAGACCTTTATCTTCATGTTACCTCCCTGCTGAGACAAGAGTCAATGTGGGCTTAAGAATTTTCTGGCTGTCCTACCTTTCCCTCTACCCCATAAATTCTCCTTTTGTTAGAGGATAGGTAGGGAAGTGAGTCAGGACCCCCTGGACAAATATTGTTGTCTAAAATAGAGGAACAAATGGTAGGTCCTCTCTTTTGACTCCACCAAATAAAGATGCACACTACCCAAAACCAGCATGTTATTCTGGCATGTGAGGCAGAAAATCACACATGAGGACCTCCCCTCCCCATGCCAGGCACTGAAAATACACAGCCAGGGTAGGGATTGTACAGTCCTTCAGATGTGTTGAATTGCAACTCCCAAGAGTCTTAACCAGCATCTCCAATGGTAAGGAATGCTGTTGCAATTCAACAATATCTGAATGGCCACATGATGCCCACTAATGATACACAGCAATAACTAATTAAATACCAAACAATTTATTGCCTTTTCACAACACCTGATATTTGCTCCGTGAGGTTCCTACTTCACTCTGCCCCATGGTAAAGCAGGCCCTGGAATGAGCTGAGCATTTTGTATAGTGGCTCAATCTGGAACTTTCTGAATGTATGTTTGCATGTGTGTTCACATCAGGCTAACAATTCAGCCCATTTTATGTAGGAGGCGGAGGCCAGTCTGGGTGGTGGAACAGAGCCTCATCCTATGCCCAGAGGAGCGTTAGACCTTGGTCACGAAGTCTCCTCCGGTGAGTTTCTGCTTCTCAGGATGGAGGCTGTTTGTTGGTTTATGGGGTTCATGATGTCAAGTTGAAATTCAAGGGAGGATGTCCATGTGAATCTTCCAAACTAATCCTTCATGTGCCTCTTCCCTTGTTCCTTATTCAGTAGTACTGTGAGACAACATAGGATAAGCCTTATTACCAATCTGAACCTCAGAACACATCTTCAGTGAACAGGAACTCTTGAGTTGGAATATGCTACATGACATTGATATGGATTGTGCCCAAGGAGCAGACTACATCTGGCATTGGTTGGACAACATAGGGGAAAGGACACACAGAAATAAAAAGAGAAATAATTCAGTAATAGATCTTAAGATCAGTCTCTTTCCCAGCCTTGTCCAACCTGGTGCCTTCCAAATGTGTTGGACACCATAACTGCATGCACATGAGCTATAGGTAATGGGACTTGTATTCCAACATACCTTGAGAACACCAGGTTGGGGAAAGGCTACACAAATCCAGACACAGAATTCATGTTCACCAAACGTGGGTCCCGTAAGACAACTACCATAGTTATAGCTTGAACTTCAGCAAACTCCTAGTATTTATATGAGGCCTGGCCAATCCAGAGGTTTTAAAATGCATGTCAGTCACAAGGCTTGATGTTGTACTTGCCTGTTCCCTCCTGCACCCAAAAGAAGATCCTTAGGGCTCTGTGGACATGCAGGTTCCAGGTAGAGTATACAAGTTGAAGCCACAGCCCTTGGGCTAGACCGTCAGGGATCCAAAGTTTAAGCTTTGGATCCCTGACTGTCTAGGAGAGAATCCGGTGAAGGTGCAAGAGATATGATTGTATACAGGTTCAGGAAAAAACTTTCCATGAAGAACTACTTTCCTGTCAACGAAGAAGCTAAGCAAAGACATACTCTTCCAAAGAGGGAAAGGGGAAACAGAAAATAAGGGGTGCAGTAGTAAAGAACTTGTGAAGGACATGCAAACAAAAGATCAGAGATCCTCTGTGGAATGGAAGACTGGAGTGCAGTAAACATAAGATCTAGCTGAGCTTCCTTTTTTCAGGTAAACATGATACAATGATTCTGTTCCTCATGGGGTGGCTTTTGTGGCTATCTTTTAGGTAGCAGGTGTTAAGCCAGATACGGTTCCTGGCAATGATGGCTGGAGACACTGAGGTGTGTTGGGCAGTGAATCTGTTCTGGGACTGATGAAATTTGAAACAGCTATCCAAGGTACTGAACCTATTTAGGAGATAGGTTCATCAGTTCGATGGTTCTTTCAAAGTCTGGAAGAAGAATCATCACCCCACTAATGTGAAGTCCTTCAGTGGCACAGGATAGGAGTGGGGACTTGGTTTGCAAATAAGCATCTCTAGTCCTTAAAGCTGTGGTAGAAGCCAGGCTTCAGAATGTGCTGGCAGGCACTGAAGAAATCTCAGATACCAGAGATGGCCGGTCAAAAAAATCAGACTCCATTGTCACTCATGAAGGGCACATTTGAAAACTGCTTATCATGACATTTCAGCTCAGTTCTCTGGTTTCTCTTCTCCCTGCAAGCTGGAGAAATAAAGCAATATCAAACCATAAGTTACTTCTCTGACTTGTTGCCATAGAATGCTAGGTTTACATAAGCAAATGAACAGCTCCAGTTTTAAAAAAAAGTTAATTTTTTGGATTGCAATTCCCAGGATACCCCAACTAACATGGCCAGTGGCCATCTTGGTTGGGGATTCTGCGAGTAGTAATCCAAAACATAACTCCCTAGCTCTGGCTAATTCATTTGCAATGGGACCAGTCGAGTAACTACACCACCATGCTGCCTGATCCCCAAAAAGCCAGGATTCTAAAGGAGTTTGGCTTTCTGCATGCAAACAGAATCTCTGTCCCCACAGTTGTTTCCTAAATATTACAGGCTGTTGTCTAGCTCTTGACAAATAAAGAGTACAGACACCCATGTTGCCCTCTTCCCTTCTCATCTCTGTATTTTTTGCTCACCAAGTCAGCACTTGCCAGCCATCTCTATGTGATGTGTATATCTTTCAGTCATTCCTCCTGGGCTGATCACCGGGGATCATATAACCTGAGTAAGCGAAGGAGGATGGAGAGGGTGTCCCCAGGGAAAGCAGGACACTATCAGAGGCGTGAGGACAGTGGACCAAGTGAGTGCATGCAGTGGCATCTTCAGCACAGGGGTGGTATAGCATAGCAGCTAAGAGCCTTATCAGCGGCAAATTTTGGTGCTTCCTAATGGAGGACTTTTAATGCTAAAAAACAGAAGAAATTATGCAGCTATTTCATTGTTGTTGTTGTTTTCCTATAATGCATTGAGGGCAGGGAGGATAAGAAAAAAGACCAAAGAAAAGATGGGAAAACACAGGAAAGGTTTGAGATGCCAAAATCTGGAACCTTCTCTCCCCAATAATATTCTGTATATGGGATAGTGCAATTCTTCAATAAACACTTTACCTGAAAGCACCCCAGGAATTTTCTGGTTTGACCCTTACCTCCACTATGTAACCAGCCTGTAGTTTGGTTTAGGTGAGCTACTGTTGGTCTCATAAGCTTTCCGCACTAGCCTGTTATAGCGCTACGATTCCACTTTCAACATCCTCTGGAATCCTGGGGTTTGCAGTTTCAGGAGGGGCCAGTCAACCCCTCCCAAAACTGCAAACCCCAGAATTCCAGAGGATGTTGAAAGTGGAATCGTAGCGCTATAACAGGCTAGTGTGGAAATGGCCTCAGTCTCCACATCTGCAATGAGGCAGGGGGAAGATAGTGTTTTCTTGGGGGTCCTTTCCTTAAAAGAGACTTTAGGCACCTTACAACACAGATATTCCAACGTTAAAGACAAAAAATGATACACACAATCTTTCTTTTACATAAAATGGCAGCTCCCTCAAATCATAGAGGTAATCAATGGACATAGTGTATACAAGAGATTTTGAAGACTTTAAAAGTGTTGTATGAATGATCAGAATGATTACAATAGCATCATCTCAGATGAACTCTGTAATAGGGCTATGTGAAACTCTTAGTTAATTCAGGGGGGAAAGGTAACATATCTTAATGAAGAATTGAAAAGAGCATTTTTAAAAAGTAGCCAAATACCTTTACTAAGAGGCTGTGGTTGGAGCCAATCAATGTCTGAAGTTCCTGGATCCCTTTGCGCTAGCTTAGTGACTGAGGCAAGCATCCTGTCTCTCATCTGGTAGCAGGTGGCTGATACTTGACAGCAGCCAACATCTCCGTCTGTGAGCTTTGCTCTCTTATCAGCAAATCAGTCACCCACAAGGACGTTTGCTTTCTACCTCTCCTTGACCGCTTCACTATTGATAATAAATAAAGGTTTTGTTTTAAGTGAAGACAACAGGTCTCTTGAGTTTGAACTGTTTCAGATAAAAACTGGTTAAAAGCAGTTGCTTTGGATTTGAGTGGCACTTAGGAGTGTATTAAAACGAACATGTATAAATATGTATATGACATAGTAGCTCATAGTAGACTTGGCTCTTTAAAGAAACATTAAGGCAATTCCAAGGTAATTTGAGTTCTGTGCAAAGAGAATTTGGATTCTACAGCCTGCCTATGAAGGGAATTTGCATTATATTTGCTTCTTTTGAATCAGTTAGCCTATTTCTGCAGATCCTGAGAGGAAGGAATAGTAGAAGGAATAGTAGCTAGGCAGACACTGAAATCAGGACTTTGGACAGAGGTTAATTGCTATGTGGGGGTGTCTTTGAGATCACAGTTGCAGTAGGAAAGGTTTACACTGCCCTCCATGCACTAAACTCAGTTAAAATCATCCTTCCATGAGCCTAGTAATCATGTCAACCAAAGTAATGTTGAATTTGGACACAAGTCTCTTGCCCTCTTAGTTGTGGAACAGGCTGGGAGCAGTATTTTATCAACCACTCAGGGTTAAAGCCTTCTTTTGAACTTTAATATTCTTACATTATAAAATATACAAATATATTTTATATTTAAAAATATTTAAAAATAAAAATACTGAATATTGAAAAATTATTAAATGTTTTTAAAACTAGTAATATACTTTTATATAGAAAAATATTTAAAAATAAAAATATTAACTATTAAAAATAGTATTAAATTTGTTAAAAATAAAAAAATATTTTAAATAAAATGTATCAACATGTATCCATAAACTATACATATAGAAATATTTAAATGAAATTACGCTGTATCTGTGTTTATTCTAGCTGTTTCACATTGATTTACACATTTTCAGAAAGACCCATGGAATATACTATATTTGCTGGTGTATATACTTGCTTTTTTCCCCAAAAAATACTGTTTGAAAATGGGGTGTGTTTTATACGCCGGTGTGTCTTATAGGCCAGCAAATACGGTACGCAGAAAGCAAGTAAGTGACACTGAATTCTATATACCAGCTACATATGTATGTGTTCATGCGGTGCAGCCTCAAAATGAAGAAAGTAAGAAGAGTCATGTTGGATTAGACCAAAAGCCTATCCAGTGTAACATTCTGTTTCTTCAGTGGCCAACCAGTTTCCTACGGAAACCTACAGAGGAACATGAGTACGTCCACACCTTCCTTTTCACATTCCCCAGCAAAGGACATACGGAGGCACTCTGCCTCTGACAGCAGAAGTGATATATTGAACCGTTCCAACTAGTAGCCATTGATGATCCTAACCTCCAAGAATTTAATCCCCTTATAACTACATTACTTCAATTTGTGGCACAGAATACCTCAGTTTAACTACATACTCTATGAAGCATAGAATATACACATTTTAAAATAATCTTTATTAAACATATAACGCCTGACAATACATAACCATACATAAAATTAAAAAAACACAAAGTCATACGTTACAAGACATATACAATAACAAATCATACATGGCTAAACTAAAAATATACATAATTGAACTACAACTAACTGACAGAAACTAACAAAAAAGAAATTACAACTAATTAAACATTGGTTCCTGCCCTTGTTGCAAACAGCTCCAGTTTAGGAATCATTACATAAAATCTAAAGTAATTTTGTTGCTATTAGTACTTATAACCTTTACCAAATACCTAAAAAAACTCCTAATTCCTTTAAAAAAAAGTCCTGATTTAACATACACAATTTTAATACAGGAATATTTCTGTGAGAAATTCATTTCTTCATTATGGGAAAATGAAAGAACATGAGGACTTTATGTTGAATTATATCATGCACTGAAAATAAAATGCCTCACTGTGAACGTAAAGTGTCTCATTGCTGGTGTTCATTTAAAAAAAAAGTTGGGTGCATCTATTTTCTAATTCTTTTTAGTTTATCTTACATTGCCTTACTATTCTCTGCAATTTCATCCTTGTTTGGGACTAGTAAATGATTAAAGAGTATCAAAATCCCCACATATTGATGGTAGCACTACCAAAGATAGTACCTAGCCTAGTGATGAACAAACTAAGCCTGCTCTTAAGAGTTAAATCTGAACTGTGAGTTATGGCTTGGTAATGAACAATTCCTACCTAGGTAATTTCTTTAATGCCTGCAGGCTGATCCCCTCACCTAGATAGGAGCAAAAGGCTCTTGTATTTACTGTCAGCAAAGTTAGAGTGGTTCTGAATTTACTATGAACACAAAAACCACTTGTGACAGGAATTTGAGGGTGGGGCCAGGGTGTCCTGTCCCATTGCCAAAGGAGTGGGGGACTTAGAGAGCCAAAACTCTATAAGCTATTTTTCTTTGGATGTCAGACTGTGGACACTGCTTGTATTCAAGGCAGGTAAGATGAGGTTTGCGGACAAGGCAGGATCATGTTTATTTGTATGCTCAGTGTCATAGTCAAGAGATGATCTTTTGAATTCATTTTAAAGGAAACAGCATTAGCTAAAACTTCTCAAATTCTCCAACATGGAAAGGGCTATTCCAGTGTTCAATTTCTTTTTTTTAAAAAAAACAAATGCTGGGGCCCATGTCTGTTTGGAAATGCCAGCTTCAGCTTTGGAAGCCATTTCCTCAATTTATGGGGTATCCACATAATTACTCAGTGATTAAGGAAATGCACTCTGTGCTTTCTGAAGAACAGTTTGTTGTTTAGGTTCTATGGTTGTTATGTTTGTCATTTTTAATTTGCACTACTTTGTACTCTGTTCAGATAATGATTGTCACTGGGCAACGGATAAATGGAATTATTACTACTACTACTACTACTACTACTACTACTACTATCTTAGCATAAACTTAGACCAAGATTGTACTTCAGAGTTGAGAGCCTCCTCACTTTAGATTCTCATTGTTGTAAATGTCACTGGAATAAACATATCACACATCTCTCAGGAATAAATATGAATTTAGGGAAGGTTGCTGTGGAATCCCAGAAGCAGGTTGTGAACAGAGACAGCAGTTTTCTGGTATTGTTTGTGCACAGCAGGTAGAACAACAACCACTGACCATAGTGGCTTAGACTTTTGAGAGTTGTTATACAACAATATCTAGAGACACATATTTGGGAACTTTTGATCAGGTAGTTTTTTTCCCTCATGTTATATATGATTCTGTGTTTTAAAGAGCTTAGACGCCAATGTTTTGAGCAAATGCAAAATACACTGAATAAACATACTTTTACCTGTTAAAAGTGATGGCAAAAGAAGGCGATGCTAGTTGATCTTAATTATTGTAAAGGATGTATATAATTATTGTAAAGGATGCTTATAAAATAATAGGCTTCACTACTCTTTGGGGGGAAGTCATTTAGCACAGAATTCTATAAATGAGGTGCTATAGTTTACTGGCTAAGATAGAGTATCCTATAAATCATGCACTTAGCAATTCCAAAGTGTTCTGTAAATACAATTAAGTCACTGACAGCCACCATTTGATAAGGTTGTTTATAACTTGTATAAATGATGTGTTCTTGGGGCATTCTCATTTTTAGATGCTAAAAACTAAATGCAAAAGTCCTAGCAATCTAGGCACAGAGGCACCCTTTTCCCCACCCCATCTCTCCATTCTGTAGGAAAAACCCTAATCACGATCCCCATGGCCCAACAAAGCTCTGCCAAAGGTTGTCAGGAATGACAAGGCTACAGTTCATTGCTATTTCCCATTTTCTTATTTTAGTACAAGTTTGTAACAGAGTTGAATTAGAGTAGGTTTATATGTTGCTTTAGTTGTTCTTGTGTGCCTTCAAGTTGTTTTTGACTTGAGGTGACCTTAAGGAGAAACCTATCATGGGTTTTTCTGGCAAGTGCACGACACGCTCAAGGTCACTCAGTGGGTTTCCGTGGCTGACTGGGGAATCGAACCCTGGTTTCCAGGGTCATGGTCCAACACTCAAACCATTACATGATGTTGTTCAAGTTTGAATGTTTCTGATCTCCAAAATAAGCTTTCAGTAGTTCATACCACATACTCATACTGTGGGAATAATCACTTTGAAACTCACAGCAATTCTCTCCAACCCAATCTGTTGGTTTTTTTTTTTCATAGTGCTCATTAATAAGTGATGATCAAATTACAATTGCATTGTAACTCCACAATAAACTTTCAGTCCCTCCAGAGTGGCATGACAGGAAAGGAGCTGTAACTGACAGAACAGCAGATCAGATCTCCTGATATAAAAGCAGAACCTAGTGGTACTTATTTGGTGTCAGAACAGTGGGCATTGGGAAGAGCCTGCATGTACCTAAAGTTTCACAGTAATTATCTCCCAGATGGCATCCTCCAGAAACAATGGACTCCAGTCCCCATTGTCCTGCAGGCTGGGAGTGGTAGGGTTGTAGTCTAGCTTGTCTAGAGAGCACCATATTGGTGAAGGTTGTCTCACATCCTGATTGTCAGAGTCCAATTCCCTGCCTGTGCCTCTCTGCCAGCAAGGGCAGGGAGGTGAGAGTACTTGCCCAAAAGAAAAAAGTTGGTGGGAAGTGTCCAATGCAAACAAACAAGAGGAAACGCTGGGCTGAGCCAAGTCAAGGTCAAATCCAAAGGGTTCAGAAAGCTGAAGGTCCATCCAAAGGGGTTGAGAGAGCTTGCATAGTGACTTCCTACAAGCAAACTGCAAGCCACCTGGACAGACTTATATAGCTGACAAGAACAGGTGTTCGTTATCACTGTTCTGTTTTCTTAATCTTGCCAGAACGGCTTCCCTCTGTGCTTCTCATTTTTGTCTCCTCCGTGATTGGAGGCTCGGGGGCAAAAGTAAATCTAATTCCTCTAAATCATTGTTGGTTCCTTTCTCTCTCTGGGGCTGACTGCAACAACTGCGCCTCCGCTTGTCTTTCAACTGATGAGGGTATTTGCAAGCTAGTTTGGTCATCACTGGCTCTGTTCCTGGCACAATCAATTGCTCATTGACCTTTGAGCCATCATCTATGACACTGATGGCTTGGGGACTGAAACTGATAACAGAATAGCAGAAGTGCTTATCGTGCTAAATACAAAATTATTTGCCTTCTTATTCTAGATTTTTACATTATCTGGCCCCAAGATTTTAACTCTTTCCTTTGGATAACCAGATAATAAGACTGAAATCCTGAAGCTTCTCTTCTTTTCATGCTCAGCTAAAACTAAAGTCCCTTCTCATCCACTAACATCTTAGACACTCTTTCACACTACACAATCCCAGAACTTTGATATCAGTGCAACTGCTATGGCTCCATCTTAAGGAACCTTGAGATATTTAGAAGCAGAATAACAGACATAAGGGATATTGAATGTCTGGTGGCAAAAAAGTGTGTTTGCATTTTGGCAAAGAAATAGCTTTGTGACTGCAAGGTAACTCCTGTGAGATTGCATTTGCTTCAATTATCCTTCTGTGTCTTGTACTTGTCATTGTATACCACTATTCCTAGCACTTTTGCCTTTCAAGGAAATTTTTGTATTACGTTGGAAAGGAACGGGCAGATACTTGCCCTTCCCATAGGCTCAGGCAAAAGCAGGCTGCTGCAGCCTCTTCTAGTTTGTGTGCTCTTCATCAGTAATAAATACTGCTTCTTGACAACACTCTGATGTTGCTTCACCACATGTTCCCTAGTTTTCATCAGTGAGATGTGGGAGGGTATAGTACCCATGAACTAGAACTGTTCCACTTGAAACCTTGTCTATATCTTGCCTCTAGTGTTCATGTTTGTATGCTAAGGCACCATCTCGTGCACAGTTTGCTATTTCAGATTCTGCAACTGCTGAAGCTCTTTTTGATAACATGATAATATATTAGAGTACTCCCCAGTCTCCCATTACCATATACTTCTGGCATTTATACAACCAGGCTAACTATTTTTGTATATTATTACATTACTATTGCACTCTTCCTCCAAGGAGCTACAAATGGTAAATATGGTTGTGTCTTCCTTATCCTTTCCCATTCTCTTGCAATGCTAATAGTGACTGGCTCGAGGATCACCCCCAGAGAGATCACTCCATGGCTGAGTGGAGATTCAAATGTAGGTCCACCAAATCCTCAGCTGACAGCCTAGCTACTAATACCACACAAGCTACAGATACAGAACCCTAGTGTACTCACCACTTCCCTTTTATGCCCTGTGTAACTGCCTGACAAATTGCTAAATATTGCTCAATGTATTTCAAGCTGTAATACAACTATAGAGATCATCACACATCCAAGATTCTACTGAATGTTCTCAAGCTGCTAGATTTTTTTTTACGAAATTGCTACTATCAACGTATTAACTACATTTCATCAGAAAGACACATCCAGCTGACTTAAACAAACCTTGAGACAAGGGTAGAAAGCCTATTGTGGACTCCATTTCAGTGGTGGATAGGACCAGAAGCAAAAAAGAGAGACTAAATTAAAGCTCTTATTGCCATTGGTTGTGTCTTTGAACAGGTATTATAACTTTTAGAATGAGAAAAACCCTATACAAAGCTATGGAAAACCATCCAACTATGGTGTGATAGAGAAGGGGGTGTAGTTATCTAGTGAGTCCCACAGGTCGGGAGAGGGGCCCCCGGGGGGAACAGATTTTGTCCTAATAACTGAGGTTCCCGGCTCATGCTTCTACTTTAACTTCTTCTATCAAATGAAGTGAGGCAGGTAACTTAAGAGCATTGCCTTCTTAATAGTGGAATCTCAATCATGGAACAACCTTTCTTAGGAGTTTGCCCAATGCCATCTCTACCGTCATTTCAGCACTAGGTAAAGGTCTTTAAGTCCAATCAGGTCTTTTCAATAATTTATGTCCTGGGCCATTTCCACACTACACTATTATAGTGCTATTATTGCACTTTTAACATCTTGTGGAACTCTGGGGTTTGTAGTTTACTGAGGACAAAAGAGCTCTCTGGCCGGGAATTCTCCCTAAACTGCAAATCCTAGGATTATATAGGATGTTGAAAGTGGAATAATAGCACTACAACAGTGTAGTGTGGAAATGGTCTGCCTACTGGATTCTCAGGAGACAATCTGTGTTTGTTTTCAATCCTATATTTTAGTGCCCGGTTTATTTTGTGATCTGCTCAGAGCATTTTATTCTGCAGATAGATAGACAGAGAAAATTAGCAATGCCCTCTGCTTCAGAAGATAATATAAGGTATGCTGTTACAGAATAAATAATTACAACATGTGGAAAGAAGAGAAGAGTTTACAGAGAAGTATAACAGCTGTGTTTGAGAGAATCTCACAACAATCCTTGGTGTTAGAATGGGTGTGGTACAGCACACCTGTTATCTGCCCAATAATATTATGCTTATTATTGTTTCTCCAATGTCCCTCCCAGTCTTAATTGTATAACACAGGATTAAGGGAATTATTTTTTTCTACTGAAGCCCAATTTAAATGTATAAAGTTTTTTAAAATCATCGCCTCATTCCTCTTCCTAACATCTCCTTCAGACAGAGCATCATTGATCTCAATTTACAGATGGCTGAAATAGAGTCTAAAATCAGTTCCATGCATTAGGCTCCATACCTTTAAATATAACTCTAAACCAGGGTTCAGCATTGTGACAAGCTGTAGTGAACCTTGGGCCTCCCTCTGCTGAAATGCAACCATTAGGAGACAGGAGGCTTCCATTTTTATTTTCAGATTAATCACTGTTTACATTAACTAGCACATCTGGAGGGCACTAAGCTAAGGAAGACTGCCTTAGAGCATGTCTCAAAAGCCTGGGGAACAAAGGCTATGATGTGTTCCCAAATTAGCATATGCCACTGGAATTCTGCCCTAGGAAATTGCCTTTAGGATTATATTGGACACTGTCTTTTCTTTTATCTCTCTCCTGTCTAAATACACAATCTCCATCTCCTTTAGAAATATGAAGATTTAACTCTTTCAAAATGGACAATATATTCAGGGAATGACGTTGGTAGACATTAATATACTTTACTGAAGTGTACTGAACATTAAGAAACTTTCTATAGGCCATTTCTGGACTGCACTGTTATAGTGCTATTATTCCATTTTCAACATCCTGTGGAATTCTGGGGTTTGTAGTTTACTGAGGCCAAAGAGCTCTCTGGCTGAGAATTCTGAATCCCCCTCCCCAGGATTGCATAGGATGTTGAAAGTGGAATAATAGCACTACAACAGTGTAGTGCGGAAATTACCGTAATGTCACTGATACCTCTAAGCCACAAGGAGTGGAATCAAAGCTCAGACATCTACAGCATGAGACAATTAACTGTTGAAACCATCTAGACTAATGGATGAAATGCTCTGGGCCTGAACAGAGGAGAAATGGAGATAAAGCTCCTGGTATAATTTCCAATGAGTTAATATCTCTTATAACCTCATTTACCTTGCAGGGTGGTTGAGAAATATAATGGGATGGCCTCATGAATCTCACTCTGAACTCCTTAGAGGAAATAGAGAAAGGGTAAAATTTACAAAGGAGTTAATAAATAAACATTATTTTCTTTTGGGACAGGTGGCTCCTCAGCTGAGGAAGAGGAAAGGATTGCAGGAGCTACCCAGCGACCATACACTGTCCACAGAGCGTCCCATGAGGTAAGTTCCTAAAATCTGAAGAGGCCTGGGTTTGATTGAAATTGTTCTTGTGGAACATGCATTTGTTGCTGTCATGTGTCATCAAGTCAGCTCTGATTTATGGTGGCCCTATCCGCAGGTTTTAATGGTAGGATCTCCTTCCTCTGAGCTTGAGAGTGTTTGACTTACCAAAGGTCACTCAGTATATTTCCATTTCTCAACGGGAATTTGAACCTTGGTTTGCCAGAGTCCTTCACTGAAACCACTACACATCACTGCTAGGGTTGCTAGATGAGAGAGGGCTCCTGTACCTTTAATGGTGCCATGGAAAGACGGAACTTCATCAGGTGTTGCTTGTCAGTGAGTAAGCTAACAAGCAATACATGCTGAATCCCCCCTTATAAACAATCATTAAAGGTACAGGAGCTCTCTCTGGGGCATTTCTGCACTAGCCTGTTATAGTGCTATTATTCCACTTTCAACATCCTGTGGAATCTTGGAGTTTGCAGTTTAGGGAAGGGTCCCTCCCTAAACTGCAAACCCCAGGATTCCATAGGATGTTGCAAATGGAAAGTAGCACTATAATAAGCTAGTGCGGGACTGGCGTGGTTTTGGTTTTCACTCTGGCAACTGACTCTTGGAACATGTATAACACCCTCCGATTTGCAGGTTAAAATGGGAACGTATTGCAACCAACCACAAGACCAAGGAAAAAACCAACAAAGCATTTTTTGTTTGAAGGGTCCAAAAAATGTGAAGACAGCAATGCACTTGGATGTCTATGTTGATGACGATTTCAAACAATTGCCTCTTTATATGGTAGCAGTCACCACAAGTGTGATCATTACTTTCACACATGAATTTACCCAGTTCATCTAACATATTTTCATACCCACCAATCCAAACTGAATTTCAAGACGATTTGGGAAACTTATTATGAAAAGGTAGTACAGATCTTTTAAAAAAAAAAAAACTAAACACAGTAGGAACATAAAACCCTGCTGGTTCACTTCTCCAAATATGTATTTAAAACCTGAGTTCTATTGAAAACCATAAAGAGGAACGTTCTTGTATTAACTTCCTTTGGGAGATGACTTTTTTTTCCTGGGTTACTATAGTAAAGACACCAAACTTCTTCCTACAGCAGATTTCCCAGGTCAATACACTGTACCACATTTTCCTAGAAGTTAGGACAATCTGTGTAGGAGAAGCATCTGTATGAGAATATGCAAGGAATAATTTATACACGGGGAAGATAACTAATTGTTGATGTTGTGTGCATTCAAGTCATTTCTGACTTAATAGTGACCCTAAGGTGCATCTATCATGGGGTTTTCTTAACAAATCTCTTCAGAGGAGGTTTTCGATTGTCTTCCTCTGAGGCCAATAGAGTGTGACTTCCCTAAGGTTGCCCATTGGATTTCCATGGCTGAATGGCAATTTGAATCCAGGTGTCCTGGAGCTGTGGAGTCCAAGGCTGTTTCCACACTAGGCTGTTATAGTGCTATTATTCCACTTTCAACGTCCTATGGTGTCCTGGGGTTTGCAGTTAAGGGAGGCGCCTTATCTTTTCTCCATTTCCTCTATGGAGTTCAGAGTAAGATTCATGAGGCCATGCCTCAAAGGCCCCTTGCTAAACTGCAAAGTCCAGGATTCCATAGGATGTTGAAAGTGGAATAATAGCACTATAACAGCCTAGTGCGGAAATGGCCCAAGACTCAAACCACTACACCACACTGCCACTCAGTGGGTAAAATCCATATTGTCAGTAGGATTTTGATCAATGAAATGGGGTGAGGTGGAGGAGAGTTAATTTAAAAACTGTCTGTGCCTCTCCTTGACCTGATCAACACACACCTAGCTTCTAAATTGGTCTTTTACAATGTTGAGCAACACATTTATAGATCTACATCATGTTTAGTTTGAGCCTGACTGCTTATCCACAAACACAATCCTCTCTCAAAGAAAAAATAGCATTTACTGTTGTTACTTAGTAATTCCTTAAGTATTTTACAGGGTGGAGAATTGTGCTGCTTCTCACCATCACAGCTGCACACATACCAATTTTATAATGCTTTTGGATTGTCTGAATTCTAGTTAGCAAGGCATCTACCAGGCAGAGAGGAAAGCTCAACGCTCAAGTCAGTCACAAATGGCAGCTTTCTGTAGACCAAGGATAAGAATCTTGAGTCCTTCCAGATGTAGTTGGATAAGAATTCCCAACAGCAGTACCTACCATAACCATGGTGAATGAAGTATGCTGTGAGTTACAGTCTTAAAAATATCTGAAGGGTCACACAATTCCCATCTCAGTTCCAGACTGTGCATTGTCTAGACAGGAATGTGAGATGTATAGTGCTAGAGTTGTGGTGGGGGCAGAAATAGCAGCATCTTTTTGACAAACCGTTTGTAGACCGTGGGCTTAACTAGGGGCCTTTCCACACTATATTGTTATAGTGCTATCATTCCACTTTCAACATCCTGTGGAATCCTGGGATTTGCAGTTTACAGAGGGGCATTTAGAATTCTCAGCCAGAGAGCTCTTGGGTCTCAGTAGATAATAAACCCCAGAATTCCACAGGATGTTGAAAGTTGAATAATAGCACTATAACAGTGTAGTGCAGAAAGGCCCTATGTCTTTAGAATGACCTTCCTCTGCTTCCCTACCAAGGATTTTCTTTAGGCAGTTCTCCTTGTGCCTTTATTGTCTTTATCACATCGATTCATTTATCTGCTACATTGTGAGAAATCCAACAGGTACAAGTATACCTCAGTTAACAAAGCCTCTGACAGTGAAGCTCGTCTTTATAAAGTCTTCTCATGCCCACCAAGCCCCCATTTTTTCTTCCTTGTCCTCTGTCTAGCTGGCTGTTTTTAAAATCAGCATCAGCTTTGGAAGGATGGTAAAGGAGAGCTAGAGGAACATGAGCCATTTCCGCACTAGACTGTTACAGCGCTATTATTCTACTTTCAACATTTTATGGAATCCTGGAGTTTGCAGTTTAGGGAGAGGCCTTTAAGGCCCCTCCCTCAACTGCAAACCCCAGGATTCCATAGGATGTTGAAAGTGCTATAACAGTCTAGTGTGGGAATGGCTATGGACTTTCAGTGTCAGATTGCAATAGCATAGCTGCAGTAAGCAATGCAATAAAGCTTGAGCTGGGACATAGTGAGATTTGACTCTAGCAAATCCCAGTGTAGCTGTTTGTCTTTATCTAGGACAGGCAAGGTGAACAGCAGATGCCTCCAGAATCCCTCACTGAGCAGAGATAAAAGGGGAAAGGTGATACACCTACTTTGCTAATTATTCCCAGAGTATTAAAAAGGGTTCTGTAAGTTCGGTCACCAAAATGGAGGCTGGAGGAAAAGAAAAATCATCCCAGGTGGATTTTGGGAAAAGCTTTTAGCTGATCTCCAGAAGGCTCAACATGTTTTCAGTTACTTATGCAAGACTTACCTAACCTGGTTATTTCATTTCCCATATGTATATTGGTTAGCTTTGAATAAAAAATTTGTTGGAAGATGATGAATTCCTCTTCTTTTTTGTGGTATAGGAACCTTTCCCTATTCTTTCTGTGTTATTCCTATTCCTGGTATCAAATTTTCTGTTAAAGAAGTAAAGACCAGCAATGCATCTATTTTGCTAACTGAGGTATACCTATATTGACATCCCAAGCAAGGTATTTGCATGCTGAGATTTGTCTGATTAATTTCTATCTACTATGCCATTTGTAAAGATACAAAGAGTCCTGAGGTAGGGGAAGATGGCACCTGAACATCATCATCATCACTGTCATCATCATCATCTCACCATTCTCCTGACAGTGGGGCCATTTCCTCACTAGACTGTTATAGTACTATTATTCCATTTTCAACATCTTGTGGAATTCTTGGGTTTGCAGTTTGCTGAGGCCAAATTGCTCACTGGCTGAGAATTCCAAATGCCCTTCCCTAAAGTGCAAACCCCAAGATTCCATAGGATGTTGAAAGTGGAATAGTAGCACTATAACAGTGTAGTGTGGAAATGGCCTAAGACTCAAGCAACCTAACAACATTAAAGCTTTATGTAGGAAATAGCTGATAAGACTCATAAAACAATTTAGCACAGGATCGGCTGAAGCATTAAATGTTTATTAAAATACGGCTCTGCAGAAGCGGGTGCTCCCTAGAGAGGAGGACCCCCCCACTATGGAATACCTCATATTTTATCCCCCTGCCTGATGCAGGTTTCCCTCCCCCTTGGATCCCATTGGACAGGACCCCAAAAGTTACAGCCTATCAGGATCGCCTAAGAAGTTATATTCCCCCTTCCCCATATTTACAGTCTGAGTGATCATGCACTTGATCATGCATTTCCCTCCTGCTTCATGTTACATCCCAGGTGTCTTTATCAGTAGTTTCACAGTACCCCTTTGTGTTCTGGTATGTCCCCATAAATCAGTTTACTTCTTTACAGATGGTGACCTTGTCTTGTCTACTGTGTTATCTGGAATACACCAGCCATCCTCCAAGGTCTCTGAGAGGCCCCCCCTCAACTCCCATCTCTAAAAAATCTTCCTTCTTAGACTTATTGGATTACTGAAGCTTAAATACTAAATATATTGAAATATATGTGTAAATATGCCTAATATGTGTTATACATATAAGCTAATATTAGTAATACATGTGAATAATACTGCAGAAACTAAAATATATTTTATTTCTCTCATTTACAAATTAAAAACCATTATAATAATTGTCCTTTGCCATATCCTCCCCAGGCATACGTGGAACTTCATGAACTGATCATGGACAACAACAAAGAGTTTCGCTGGCTTGAAGCTTCTCACTGGATCAAACTAGAGGAGGACTTTGAGGAGCTGGGGCACTGGGGTAGACCTCACCTCTCATACCTGACTTTCCAAAGCCTTCTGGAAGTGCGCCGGGCTTTCACCAAAGGTAAGGAAGAACCTATGAGATTTCTTTCTGTGTAATGATATTTGATTTTTAGGAATTCAACTGACCCCAAATTTGACCTAACCATTTAGCTGTGTGCACAATTGATAATTTGCTTTTCCCCATGTGCAAGCTATGATCTTATACTATTTAACTTACTTACTTACTTATTTGAACATCTGGTTGTTCAAATTCCAGGAGGCCTTTCACTCTACATAATAATATTACTTTGATTCCACTTTACTTCCTGCGGTTTCATCCTGTGGAAATCTGGGATTTGCAGTTTCAAGAGGAATTAGGACCTGTCTGCCAGAGAACTTTAGTGCTTTTGTAAACCACAAATCCCAGGATAACATGGGATGTAGGCACTGCTGTTAATCTGTTCCTCCCATTCCCACAGCATGCCACAGCTGGGATGGGGGAGGCACTTTTGCTGACTTCCCACATGGAAGAACCACACACTCACTGTGCAACCAAGGGGTCATACAGTGGGCTGAGAGGAGCTGGAGCCAGCAAGCCCCTTTTAAGACTATGCCGCCCTGCCACCACCTCAGCCTTTTTTGTCCACTGCAACTCACCCTCCCACCCTTGGTTTCAGTGTAAGCTTGTTGGTTGCTTCAGGGCTGGGTAAGAACTTTTCCCCTCATCAGGGTTTTTTTCACCTACCCTATACTGTGCCAGGGGAAAAGATCAATTGGCTTCTTAGGGTGGTGTCTTAAATAGGCTGTTAATTAGGTCACAACGGCAGGTAAGGGAGGAGCCCTAAGGCTTTGGTGAGTACCTATGGCACACTTTGGTGTAGGATAAGCCTCTCGAGCCCTCTCAACTTGTCACTAGATATGGGGAGAGGATGATGATAGAGTTGTTCTTGGGGTGGGCCCACAGGTTATCCTCACTTCGGGAGTTGTGAGATAAAGGAGGCTGGGCATGGGGGCTCCTCTTCCAAAAAAAGAGTTGGCCACAGTTGGAATTCAGCCCCATGGGTTTGCTTCAGGAACAGGTATGTCATCCAAGGGAGACTTGGGGAGAGGTCGGGCGGTGGCCCCTTGCCTTAGCAACTCCCATTGTTTTGACCCCCACTTTTCCCATGTAAAAACTTCCCAAGTTCAAGTTCATGTTAATTAGGCATATATTAACAAATTGCCCTGGTTTAACCTAGGCCCTATATGTGGTCTCTTCATTTCGTGATTTGGACAGCAAAGTGGAATCAAAGTCCTATAACTGTATAGTTTGAAAAGTCCCAAAGAAGACAAATTAAGGACAGAAGACCTGATCACAGATCATGTGAATTACATGTGGTAAAACTCGTAGAATAGATGAAAATTCTTTTTTTTATATAAATATTTTTATTAGATTTTGTTAAAAAGAAGGGAAAAAAGGTTACATTCCAGAGTTACATATTTCCATATTTTCCCCCAATACAATACCTTCCTAATATATACAACTAATATCTGCCAATTTTTTCTTAGCAATGCTCTAATACATAATACATAATTGGTACTCAGTCAAAATTAGTTCATAATTAACTTGACTGGAATGGAATACCCACCCACCCCAACCAAAAAAAAACCAAAAACAACCCTCACCACCCCCCCGGGCCAAAAACAGTTTGTTACATTAATTGGAAAAATGAGAAAAAGAAAAATTTTCTCCCCAACATAATTGATTCCCACCTCCGATCGTATCCTTAACATAAGCCTTGGTTGTATTCCTCATTTCTTTTGTTAAAAAAAAGAAAGACCTTATCCATATAGTTTGTAAATATCTCTCTCCACATAGATATACAGAGAGCCCTTTCATACTAATACAAGCACAAGGTTGCAAATACACCAGCAACGAGAGTACCCAATACACAATAACAACTTCCTTTATAGATTATCTTTAACATAATAGATGAAAATTCTGAAGACCCCCTCATAGCAAGAATAATTTCTCTTTAGACATTTTAATGTTAATAAATGTGACAGTGGGGTTAACCTTGTTTGGAAAAGAAACATCTCCTTCAGTGCATCCCACAACATTCAGTCATTGCAATCTTGATGAAAGAGCCTGCATTCTCTACAACAGGAATGGGGAATATTCGGCCCTTCAGAAGTTGTTGACTTGCCATTTTCATTATTCCTCACCACTGAGTAGCTATGCTGGGGAGCTGTAGTCCAATACAACGGAGAATAATATGTTCCCCACTTTGGCTCTACAAGAAGGATAACAGCTGTGCATTTATTATTGTGAGGAAGACTAAAAAAATTATTTGAAAAGTTTCTTTGGTGCTCATTTTTTACACCTTTCAAATATTGGCAACAGAGCTTCAAAACACTGGCATTCACACTTGCCCATTAAGCCAGCAACATTAAAATGGTTTTTAAAAAATTGCCAAATTGCGCTGTGATCAATGCATTATGATTTTTTTAAAATGAATAATCAATCAAAATTACTAAAAATAATCAACCCCCAAATCACAAGCAGTAGTGTGATAAATTGATGCAAAAAGTGTTATCACTCTGTCACTGTATCTGAGGAAGTGGATTGACATCCATAAAAGCACATGCTAAAAGATAAATCAGTTAATCTTAAAGGTGCTGCCAGATTTTTTGTTTCCGTGTCTTTTTATGCTACAATAGACCAACACAGCCACTGTTTTTAATGCAAAGGTTGTTATTCAAAAATTCAATATTTTTGGAATTTAATAATTAAAATAATGAGCTTTAAGACTATTGTTGGAAAATGTAATGAACCAGTAAATCAATGAATTAAATTTCAAATAAATTCTTCCCAAACTCTGCTTAGCAAGTTTCTCTTCTGAACTGTCAGATGTCAGCTGATGTTCCCTTTTTCTGCACCTCTAGGGACTGTCCTTCTAGACTTGCCTGAGAAGAGTCTAGCTGGGATTGCCAATCGTGTACTTGACCAAATGATCTATGAAGGGCAGCTCAAGCAAGAGAACCGAGAAGTGGTCTTAAGAACCCTCCTGCTTCAACACAGGTATTTATGCCATAGTCTGATCTGACAGTCTGGTAATTCTCCCAACTCCATGCCTGAAAGCTTCTTTATAGATCGTAGAATCATAGGTTTGGACCACAAGGACCTTGTAGACCAGCCTTTGCCATACAACCCATGACTTCAAGCTAAAGATTGCCGTTGTGATGTTTATAAGAGAGGTGCGCTTGCAGGCAAAAAGGATCAGAAGAATTTAGCTCTAAGTCAGATGTACTCCATAGGTGAGACTAGTGACAACTGAGATGGTGAATTGCCTAGAAAAAGGAAGGACAAAAGAATTCTGACTTGCTTCCTCTGCTCACCAGGAGCACAATGAACCTTGGGATTTAGTTTATTTTTTTACATTTATATCCCACTCATCTTATAATCAGTTGAAGGTGGGGCACATTAACAAGTTCCCAACTATTGTTTGTGAATGAAGCCACCAATTAAGGCTGGCATCCTATTAGTGAATTATACAGATAGTAGTCCAGCTTATGCCTGTGTAATTTCCTTTCTTGATTATTGCAGAGGTTGGAATCTTCTGCCTCCCTTGCACAACACCCAGACTCCTGTAATCCTACCTTTTCATGCTTTCTGCCCTCAACACAGCCATATAACAGTCAATGGAGAATGAGGGATGTCTGAAAAGCGTCAAGCTGTGTCCCTATTGCCAGATATATTATGATGGCATCATCTTCTAGGACCTCCAGAGGACTTCTAGGAAGTCTCTGGGGAAGCCTTCACCATTGTGCATCTGCCCATAGGGATGCTTCTCAGATGTCCACCAGCCACTATGTAGCCATGTCAGGGCCAACAGCCCAAAAATGGTGGCTTTGCAAGAAGTGAGGACAGAAGACACGGTGTAGTTCTGCTGTGGAACTTTGCACTATGTCTCTACAATGCAGGATCTCAGCCAATGTATTTATTAATTTTAATTATTCCCAGATTCTTGTCTAAAGATAATAACCCCCTTGTTCTTCCCCAAAGGCCACGATAATAACTTCTTTATTCTTTCCATCCCTCCCCTCTCTCTTGTTTCTTTCCCTCCATATTTCTTTCCCAGCCATCCTGATGCATCTATCTCATTAAGCACTGTTTCTCCTGCACGGCTGCAACCATCTGATACCAAAGATGTAGCAGAGCCACTTCTGTCAGAACATCAGCAAATTGAGATGAAGACCTTTGTTTCTGACTCAGAGAAGGTAAGGCAACTTTAGGTCCTTGGATTTTGGAGATGAGAAGAGCACCAGTCTTGTGAATACAGTATCAGGAATCCTAGGGCTTGAACCAGGAATGTCCAGCATATTTGAAAGTAGATTCCTGTTCCAGTTCTCAGTGCTCAGGTTTTCAAAATCATGAACATGTTTTTAAAAGACTACAGGTATTTTTTTCCCCAAGGACATGCTTTGACTTAGAATGTGTATTGAGTGCCTAAAACAAGAATAGGGGCTGTGTAGTCGTCTATGCTATTTGACTGCTAATCTCAGTAGCACTTGCCAGCATAGCCAATGTTGAAGAATGTTGGGAGCTACAATCCAGCACCACATAAATCCTAGAGCAACAAGCAGTTAAAAATTGTAATTGAGCAAATAAAAATTAGAAAGTCTTCTTGCACAGAGTTCTTATTCTGAAAGCAGCAAGCAGAGAACAAACCCTTGAATGATCTTTGAATCTGCCCCAAAGTACCTCCCCATTTATTTTCTTGTTGCAGGGTGAGCCCAGTAATAGTGCTTTTAAGAAGCCACTTTTCGAGAAGATTTCCCCTGAAGCAGAAGCCACACTGGTCTTGGTTGGTAAGTAGTTTGTAATGTGTCAGTGCAAAATGGAACTTATTGTGCAGGAATGGACAACTGTGGATGTCTAGGGGGCCACTTTGCCCCCAGGACTATTTGGTGGGCTAAACCACTCTGCCTACACCTGGAAAAAAAAAAAAGATTTCACACACACACACATCAAGTCCCAAATGCACTCTGGTGGACGTGGGAGACTTCTTACCATGCTTTTGGCCTTTTCTGGACCACTAGAGGGCATTTTGGAGCATTTTGACTGGGGGAAAAATTATTTTGAAAATTTTTACAATTTTTTTTTCACCCACAGGGGCCTCCAAACATGGTGAACATGCCCTCCACACCTCTAGCGGCAATTTTACAGCATTTTGGCACAAAAATTAATTTTGGATAATTTTTTTCCAAATTTTTTTTTAATTCCTAAGGGGCAGAAAAATGGTGCTGAGAACCACATATGCCCACAGGTTGGCACACCCCTGTTGTAGTGGTGGGAGATGGAAAGAATGACTAGCACAGAAATTCTGGGAGTTGTCATCCTAAAAATAACTTTTCCTAGTGCCAATTTTGCATAGCCAAGATTCAAATCCCCTTGTCGCTCTTGTTGAAGGAACCCTGGTGGAATGGATATAGAACACCTTTAAAAGAGACTCTGACCTTTTGAAGGTAATACTGGGTAATACTGGAAGAGATCCAGGGTGGTGTAATGGTATGAGTATTGGATTAGAACTCTGGAGACCAGAGTTTGACTCCCCATTCGGCCATGGAAACCTAGTGTGTGACTTTGGGCAAGCCATACTCTCTCTCGGTTTCAGAAGAAGCCAGTAGCAACTCCTCTCTGAACAAAGTTTGCCAAGAAAACTCTGTGAAAGGTTTGCCTTAGTGCCACCATAATTTGGAAATGGCTTGAAGGCACAAAACAACAAGATAATACCAGACTAGATAGACAAGTGGTCTCACTTGGGATAAAGGTAGGGAATATGGAGATGAGTGTGTTACAAACATGTATAGAGATTTCTTAGCCAACAGCTACTAGCTATTGTAGCTGTCTGGACTCCTTCCTATTTTAAATACTGAATGCTCAGAACAGGCTACTTGAAAATGTTCGACCAAGATTCTATTGGGACATGGGCAGAGCATTGACTTTCTGACACTCACTGCTGGGTTAGTCAGACTATTGCTGGCTGCAAAACCCAGCTTGTTGGAGTGCACAGGGTAAGGGGCTCCTGGGGCTCATCTGGCCTTCTGGTTACTGAGAAAGAGGAAGAGACAGCCCCCTCCAGGACTGGACAGTGTCCAGGAGCCTTCAGACCTTCTGGTCACTGATTAACTATCAGTCAGCTGGAGTTGTACATGGTGGAATTATTGTACCAAGAGATACTAAATACCTCATTCCTCAGTGACCTAGAAAGCACATACACTAGTGTAATGAGAGGTTATGCCAAGGTATGTCACCAACAGGATTCTGGTCCCTGTGGTCTCACTGATCCAGCAGGAGGATACTCTCCAAAATGTGGTTCCTTAAATAATTTCATATTAAAGGAGTTTGGTATTGCCATGCAAGTATCACTTACTGAAATTCTCTTTTCCACACAAATGTTAATAAGACAGGAGCCTCTCTTTAGGGATATAGCCATCCTATATGGAGAGACTTTAGACTGGATGTGGCTATATCTATGAGTGGTCAGTCATTTACTTCCTTGTGGTGCATAAAAATGATACTGTTTTTGAGAACTAGTAGACAGTAAGTCTTCTCCCCTCTCCCCAGCTATGAGCATGCCAAAGATGTGTTCATGTAAGGCTGGCCTAAAACATTCTGCCACCTGAGACAGGGGATAAGATGATTCAGACAGTTGAATTTTTCTTCAGCATAGGACAACATTCTCTATTTAACCTTATGCAGCAGTGACTCTCACAATATTGTCCTCCAATGAAAGGGAACAGCTGGGAAGTTCATAAGAAATAACTAGGAGGTTTACTGACTGCCTGCATATGTCATCTGCAATGATCTCCTTCCTAGGCCTAACGGTAAGACTGTCCTTGTATTCATGTGGGCAGTCAGGCTAGCACTTTCCCTCTTGTGCTAATAACTTTTGCACTCTTTTTACAAAAGACTTCCTTGAGATGAGACCTTTTTCTTGTATCTTTAACAGGAGCTGATGTACAGATTATTATTGTCATTGTGTACCTTCAAGTCATTTCTGACTTATGACAATACTAAGGCAAAGCTTTCATGGGGTTTTCTGGGGCTGAGTGTGTGTGATATGCCCAAGGGTTTGCATGGTTAAGCAGAGAATCAAACCATGGTCTCCAGGTTGTGGTTTAATGCTCAAACCACTACACCATGCTGGCTCTCCAATTATTAGCAGCTGATAATGCTTATCTCTTCAGCAGAAGAAAAGTTTGATTTGCTGATTTATGAAAACAAAGCTCCTATTAGAGGCACATTAGCCACACTTTTTCAAGGCAGTCCCTCTCACTCCAAGAATTACAGAAAAAGTTTCAGGCCCAGAAGTCTGGGATCCCCGTCTCTCTTCGCGCCAGCCTCCAGAACTATCAAAAATGAACAAAAGCATCACTCTGCTTCAAGATACATCTTTCTTTTTAAATTCCTTTTCTTTTCTGTTTTAAAAATGAACATGGCCAAATCTAAAACTACAAAAGGTTTAGGCAGATGTAAGTTGTGTCCAGCGTAGCCTGAAATATTTCGACATTTGAGGCAGAAGCCACCGAACAATGCTGCCAGATGGATGGATGGATGGATGAATAGAAACGTGCCACAATTTAATGCTGTCTCAGATTTGCTTTCTTGCACTTCCACAGTGATCTCTGCTCATTCTACTCTATAATGGGATATCCTTCCTTTTACAAGTTGTAGGCCAATCAAGCAAGATTTAGGCAAAGAGTATTTGTGGATTCCTGCTATTGTGTGTGCATTCCGGCAAAAGAAGCCATGTCTGTTTCTGGCAAGGGCTCTGCTTTGCTTCTCTATCTGGCTTATCAAAACTTGATTGCCAACTTTGCTCACTTTGCTATCTCTCATTTTCTTCCCTTGTCCCCATTCTCTTCCATCCCTTTGCTTCTGCTTGGATTCCTTCCCTTCCTGCCCATGGTCCGCATTTCTCGTTCTCTCTCTTTGTGCCAAGGCTCCTAAATGATGCCCCATGCTCATCCATCCTCCCTTCAGGCTGTGCCACCTTCCTGGAGCGTCCAACTTTGGCCTTTGTACGCTTGAAAGATGCCGTGGAGCTGGACTCTGTCCTGGAGGTCCCTGTGCCCGTCAGGTTCCTTTTTGTGGTTCTGGGTCCAGAATCCCCTCATGTCACCTACCATGAGATTGGGAAAGCCATCTCAACAATGATGTCTGAAAGGGTAAGTAGGAATTTCCAATCACATCAAGTTGTGTGAAGAAAGAAGCTATGGAATCCTTGAAAGCAATTTGAAGAGGGATTGTCATGAGTGTGATCAGAAGCACATTTGAACTGAGCCCCAAAACTGAGAGACTGGCTGGGCTAGTGAGTTTCATCTGACTTTTTGTGGGGTCTGAGGCAACAGTTCAGTAGACAGATTTGATGGTAGGCCTCCATATAATAGTTTGCTTACAGAAGACAAGAAATAGAAAAATGGACCACTTCACTGGGATGAAAGGTGGAAGCACTGTTTTACAGTGAATCTGGTCCTTCCTGGAGGGATATGCTCAGAAGTTGCTGGGAGATTCCTCTTCCACTGCTTGGTCACTGAGATGTGGAGTCCCTCAGAACTCTGTGCCTGTTCCCCATGCTATTCAACATCTACATGAAATGGCTGGGAGGGGTTTATGGAGATTTGAAATTCAGTACCACCAGTATGGTGATGACAACCAGCTCTATTTTCCCTTTCCACCTAACTTCAAGGAAGTTGTTTTTGTTGTAACCTAATGCCTGGCACCACTAATCAGTTGAATGAGGGCAAACAAACTGAAGCTTAATCCAGACAAAACAGAGGTGCTTCTGGTCAGTTGAAACACAGATTGGGCAACAGGGGTGCAGTCTGTGTTCCATGGGGTTACCCTCTAAGACACAGGTTTGCAATTTGAGTGGTACGTCTGGACTCAGTCTTTTTACTCTGACAGGTTTTTAAAGAACAGGCTTTTACGAGGGTGCTGTCTTGTTTTAAACTAAACTGTCTTTTTAATTTTTTAAATCTTTTTAAAGTGTAAGTTTTGAATTATTTTAATATTGTAAATAGTTCACTTCTATTTTACTGCTTACCTTTGGGATATGTGTAGCTGTATTGTACTTGTTTTAAATTGTAAGCTGCCTTGAGTCCCAATTCTAGGGAAAAGGCAGGATATAAATAATCATAGAATCATACAGTTGGAAGAGCCCACAGGGGCCATCCAGTCCAACCCCCTACTATGCAGGAACATCCATCAAGGCATTCCCAACAGATGGCCATCCAGCCTCTGCTTAAAAACCACCAAAGAAGGAGAGTCCACCACACTCTGAGGCAGCATATTCCACTGCCGAATAGCTCTGATTATCAGGAAGTTATTCCTGAGGTTCAGGTGTAATCTCCTTTCCTGCAGCTTGAATCCATTGTTCCATTGGAGCAGCGGAAAACAAGCCCGCTTCCTCTCCAACATCACGTCCCTTCAAATATTTAAAGGGCTATCATGTCCTCTCTTAACCTTCTCTTCTGCAGACTAAACATCCCCAGCTCCCTAAGCCATTCCTCATAGGGCATGACTTCCAGACCCTTCACCATTTTGGTCACCTTCCTCTGGACACACTCCAGCTTGTTGATATCCTTCTTGAATTGAGGTGCCCAGAACTGGACACAGTATTCCAAATGAGGTCTGACCAGTGCAGAAGAGGGAGGGAGGGAGGGAGGGAGGGAGGGAGAGAGAGAGAGAGAGAGAGAGAGAGAGAGAGAGAGAGAGATAGGCAGACAGACAGACAGACGGACAGACGGACAGATACTGGAGTCAAGAAAGGCTGGTTCAGCCATCTGAGCCTGAAGACAGTAAATACAATCCACTTGTACCACTAGGAGAATGCTCAGGAATGAAGCCAACTTGATTCAAGAATAAAAGTAATTCTTAATCTTAGCAGAACTAGTAGTCTGTCAATTTGAAGTGTTCTATGGGGCCTCACAGCAAGTTAGGTTTGAAAAACATCATCTAATTGGTTCAGAGGAGAGGCATTTTAAAAGCTTTGGTCCCAAAAGTGAGGGGGTTAAGTAGGAGCTAGTTGGGAAATGCAGAATTAATGCTCCCCTTCCTAAATTCTATAACCTGTATCTGAGGGGAATAGGGAACAACAGAGTGTAGCAATTTGACTTGCGAGGATGCAGGGGAAGCATCTCATGCATTAAATAGGAAATATAGGGAGGGTGTCTGAGACAGAGAGAGAGAGCCAGAGAGAAATAGACAGGCAGACAGAACAAATGACCAGGAGAAGTATGTAGCTTTGGCTGCACCCATTGGCAGCAGGTTACACCCAAAAGGTTATCTACAAAAGGTATAATTTGGCCTTCAGGGTAAAAATGCTCTACATACCCCCCATAGCCACACCTCTTGTTTATATAGTGTTTTCAGTTTGAAGCCTTTCACAGACATTATCTCTGCAATGTTTACAAGAGCCTTGTAAGGCAGGCTAGTGTTCTTGTGGTACATGAAATGATATAGGTTCCTCTAGATTTTAAGACCTTTGAAATTAAACCTAAATAAATAAACCAAGCCTCTGCCAATTAAGATAAAATCAAAGGGGAAAGGAAAATGGCTCCAATATTTAGGTCATGGCCTCCAAACTGCCCTGCTTTGTGATACCTGCTCTTAAAAAAATCAATGTCCCAGTTTATTTGTGTTGACGAGATTTTGGGATGCCTTGAAAACTATTTTTAACACATAATTGGTAATAAAGGAAGAACATCATTTCCTAAGCCATGCCAGGGGAAAAGGTGGAAGGGGCAGTCCCCTTTCCCACTTTTTGCTACTAGTGAGTTCAAGTGTGAGCAATCTTGGACCCTTCCAATGTTTTGGACTACAGTTCCTACAATCCTTTACCCATGGCCTTGATGGAAGGGGGTGTCTGGTCACTGAAAGTCAGAAGATCTACAAGACCACTTGTTCTCTACCTGGAGTTAGTAAAATCACTCCTTTTTTCTCTGAGTAGGTGTTTCGCAATGATGCCTACTTGGCTGAGGGAAGGGGAGACCTGGTGAAGAGTGTGGAGTCATTCCTGGACTGTTGCATTGTCCTCCCACCTAGCGATATACAAAGTGAAACACTTCTCAAGAGCTTGCTGCCTGTGCAGAAGGAGCTCCTACGGAAGAGGTACCAGCCAGTGGAAAAGAAGGTGTCCCCAGAGACTGAGCTCTTAGAAGACCTAGGTATGGCCCAGTGTGAGAAACAGAAAATCTTTGCCTGCCGACAACCACATTTCAAAGCGCAGAGGCAAATTGTTTTCTCCTTCTAAAAAAACAAAGTATGTAACTGGGGGGACAATAGGGCTAAAGACTGCCTGAAAGATGTTTGTTGTAGCCTAGAAGCTCTGCTCTCTCATTCCAAACATGAGGGGACATTCCCAACAATATGAGAAGCCAGGGTTGTTTTAACTATACCACTGAATCACAGTCACCAACATTGTGCACGCAATTCAGCATCATGGTTAATCTTGCAAAATGTTTCCAGGTTCCTTTACAACACAGCATGAAGGAAATTAACTGGAGAGAAGCTAAGAAGGGACAGGAGTGGAAGAACAAGTTTTCTACCACTCAGGTGGTGGAACTTCAGTGTTTCGCATGGCTTTGCTCCTAGATATAATTTTGGAGAAGGCAGGCAAAATAAGGAACATACTCAAATATCCACAGTTTAGAAAGTTCTCATGAACTCTTCGTAATCTAGGCAGAATTTTTTTTAAATGCCTATTACACACAGCCCTGATGGGGAAGTGTTTTGCATATGCTCAGTAGCATACACACCAGTCAATTATCGCTTCGTATATTTTGCAAACAGATTCTGGGCTGAGCTCTGCTTCATATTAAGCCCAGGCAACAGTGACAGCTGGTGGTTTCTTATGTCAGTGGGATGGTGACTCTGCTCCAGGTTCTAGGTCTTATATTACAGAAGTTATCCAAGGTGCTGGACAAAATTTCAAAATCATATCAAAATCATATCAAATCAAATCATATCAAAATCTCAAAATCATATCAGCACTGATATTCAGAGATTTATAACCCCACTGATATGAAAGCTGCCGGCCACCACTCCAGACAACCCTGTTGGTACAGAGCTGGCATCAGCAGCATCCTTTGGTAGCTACTGCGGCCCCAGTACCCTAGATGGAGCCCACTTCGGAGGCCTGCACAGCCTACCCCCTTATTTTTTTCCCTGGCCTGGCACTCTGAGCAGTACCAGACAACTGGGTCTGGCCATGGTTTAAATTCCGAATAATACTCTGGCCCAGCATAGCTCTGCTCAGAGGAAGGCAAAGGCAAACTCCATGTGAATAAATATTGCCAAGAAAAATCCTTGATAGGGTCATCTTAAGTTGGAAACAACTTGAAAGCACAAAGCAACAAAGCATCACTTTGGGGAAGTGTGAGGAATTTAAAACATGGGCTACGCCCAGACACTCACTCTTCTACAATATGCTTCCACTTCAGTGCCAGCCTGAGTCCCCTCAAATCAGAAGCCAGCTATGAGCCAATGTTCATTTATTTTAAAGCTACCCTACATGGTTTTAAAAGAAGCAGTTCCAGAGAGATTCATGTAATGCTGCAGGACAAATGTTCATTAAGAGCAAGGCTTGTAGCCTATGAAGTCCCTTCTTGAAAACCATCCTTCCTTCAACTGGACTTTTCATTGTCTATGTTCTTCTGTCTCATGCAGAGAAAGAACTCAAACCTCAGGCCCTGAAATCAGATGACCCCTTGAAGAGGACCAAGAGACCTTTTGGAGGACTGGTGAAGGACATAAAACGTCGGTACCCCAAGTACCTTAGTGACATCAAGGATGCGCTCAACGCCCAATGTTTGGCTGCAGTCATCTTCATCTATTTTGCTGCCCTCTCTCCTGCCATTACCTTTGGGGGCCTTCTGGGTAAGAGATTGCAACCTGTCTATGACAAAATTCCACCAACTGCAAAGTGCAGGGAGTTTTGAATGAAACAGGGATTACTTACAGCTCAGGAACTTTTCTGCTATAGTCTGTCCTTTTCTTCTGAATGAAAAAAGAAGGATGACATATAATATTTCCCAGAAAGGGCTTATATGCTAGGTTGTTTTTTTCCCCCTTAAGCCAGTGATTCTCAAACTTTGGTCTTCTAGAAGTTTTGGATTTCAACCCCCAGGAGCCCTAATATGGTTGGCCAATACCTAGAGATTCTGGGAACTAAAATCCAAAACACCTGGAAAACCAAGGTTTGAGAATGACTGCTCTAAGGTCTTGGCTCCCTCCTCATGTATTCGTGGGGCTTGATCAGATAAATGACAGCTTGAAATTTATATAGGGAAATCCTAGTAGAGGCTATGTGGTGTCTGTGGGTTCATTCAGAAGATAAAAAAAAAAGTCTTTGGAAGTATCAAAACTTTCCCATTCTTTTGTTTTGATTTTAGCTGCATATTCCCAGGTTTCTTGAAATCACATCTAAACTCATGCAACGCTTCAGAAACTTATTTTCAGCAATTTCCATTAACACTTATTATTATTCAGGAGGCACCAACAAAATTATAAAGTGCTTTAGCAATTTTACACTAGTTAAACATCAAGATCCTTTTGTTTTGGTACAAACATTCCTCTTTCCCTCACTTGATCTCTCTTGAAACTGTTTTCTGGAAAAAGTAACTGTTTTACTGGTGGCAGCCATCTTACCTAGTTCTGGAATAATACAAAAAGCCTATCAAGTACAGATAATTTCATTTTGGAAAATACTGGATTAATTTAAATTGAAGGTAGGGGTGAAGAGTCCTTGGTAATACCAGGAGCTCCCAGGAAATGCTTTGGGATGATGAAAATTTCATGTGGGTCTCCAAAATAAAATTTGTTTGTACTGAAGGAAAACCCAGAGCTTCAAAAACTTTTTTTTCCTCGAGGGGGGGCTCTTGTTTATTTATTTGCTTACAGGAAAATGTTACATGCCTTGTTTTTTTAAAAAAAGATGTCCTGGTAAGAAATTATACTGAAAGCAAACAGTTTAAAAAGAAAATATCACTACATCTGCCAGATGTTGGACTTCAGCTCCCAGAATTCCTGATCTTTGGCCATACTGGCTGGGACTTCTGGGAGCTGAAGTCCAAAACTTCTGGATGACCAAAGGTTGAGAACCACTTAGGGCAGTGGTTCTCAACCTTCCTAATGCCGCGACCCCTTAATACAGTTCCTCATGTTGTGGTGACCCCCAACCATAAAATCATTTTCATTATTTTTTATTTATTTATTTTTTATTTATTTAGTTAGTTAGTTAGTTAGTTATTTCCAACATCAAATAGATTGGAAACACTGCCCTAAATCACTGCTCTGGATAGACTTCTAATGTCTAAAAACTGGTAACCCTCCCCCTTTTTTAAGCACAGAAAGCGTCCATCAATGCCAGAATTAAGGCAGTAGTTCTAGTTCTGAATGTTGGGTTTCCACAGTTCAAAAAGCCAGTCACTCCCAAAGGCAATGCCAAAACAGCCCACATTTTACACGAGGCGCAGGGAGGAAAGGACAGAGAGAGAAGAAAGATGGCGGCGGCATAAGCAGACGCGTTCTGTTTCACTCCCTCCCTTCCTCCCTCCCTTAAAGGGAGTGCGGACGCTGAACATACAAAAAGTGAGGAATGCAAGACAGTCAGGGCGAAGAACACAACACGTGCATGTGGCAAGCGTCAAGGGTCCACGCACAACAAAAGCGAGAGGAGAAAGTCGTCCTGGCTATTTCTGCACTAGACTGTTATAGCATTATTATTCCACTTTCACCATCCTATGGAATCCTGGGGTTTGCAGTTTGAACACCAGCGCAGGGGTCTCAGAAGCACTGCTCCTATTGGCTGTGAGGCCACCTTCTTTTAAAAGGGGGGGCAGGATTGAGGAGCAGCGACCCCTGTGAAATGGTCGTTCAACCCCCAAAGGGGTCCGACCCCCAGGTTGAGAATCACTGACTTAGGGGATCACAAGTCACTCCTGCAGTACTCCAGTTTTCAACTTATTTAGTGATATCTATTTAGTAATATCGTTTTGTTTGTTTTGTAGCTGGGTGTTGGCAGCATTTGTAGCAAAAACAAGGTAGAACCCAGCTTTGTTGCATTTGGAAGAGCTTGACCCCTATTTTATCCTTGGCTAAATAAAGGGTCTTTCCGCCCTACACTGTTATAGTGCTATTATTCCACTTTCAACATCCTGTGGAATTCTGGAGTTTATAGTTCACTGAGACCAAAGAACTCTCTGGTTGAGAATTCTAAATGCCCCTCTCTAAACTGCAAACACCACAGGATTCCATAGGAGGTTGAAAGTAAAATAATAGCACTATAACAGCATAGTGTAGAAAAGCTCAAAATGAGGGAACTGCAGCTCTTCAGTTTTGCACTTGTCCCTGATAAGCTTTCCAGAGTGAATGCTATAAAGATATGGAGCTTTTCTCCCTGTGGCCTAAACTTAAGTTCAAAAGAAGGTGCTGGTTATGAGGTGTCCACCCTTGTCACATTCATTTCTGTGCTGTTTTTTTGTACTACAAGATCTGTTTGCCTCCAGGCAACATTGAGCAAACGAAGTAACATGTATACCTTGGCAAGTTAAACATCTCCTTAACATAGGGCTCCCAGGTCTCAAGGCCTGGCTCTGAATCTTGGGCCAAGGGGACGGGGAGAAATCTCAGGTTAAGAGTACTGCCTTGAAAAACATGTGTCTGTATACTTTCCTCATCTGTTAGACTTTTTTTTTATTTGAATGGCATACTCTGCGCAGCTGTGTGTGATAGTATCACGCTTAATGACTTCGGGAGGAGGTGCACATTGCAACATCACCCCTATAATGTCACCAGGGCTTACTTCCTGTTGACATCACAAGAGGTCACCCCCGTTTTGACTCTGAAATCTTGGTTCCTGGGATAGTTGTTTACCTGACAGTTCTTCCCTGGTAGTATTGTTTGTTTACAGCCAAAAAGTTTCTCAGTTCAGAAATTAGAAGCACTCTTACCAAAATGCTCCTGGGGTCTCTGAGTTGTACAAAGGAGAAGCGGGAAGCCCTAGCCTCAGTCTTTCTTGCAAATATGTGCTGCTTTTTCCAGATGAGAAGACAAGCAGCATGATGGGAGTATCAGAGCTTCTTCTCTCCACTTCAGTCCAGAGCGTAATATTCTGTTTGCTTGGAGCACAGCCTTTGCTTGTGGTTGGATTTTCTGGCCCACTATTGGTCTTTGAAGAAGCCTTTTATAAGGTAAATGTCCTGTTTAGTAAGTGTTTGCATTCTTGTTGAATAAAGGCTTGTTTCCTATCTTGAAAAAGACATGAAATGGCTATCAAGTGCAGCCTAATTTTGCAAGGCAGGACCATAGGTCCTTCCTACACCATCATTTATTTATTATCATAAGATATGGTGATGGCCATTAGCTTAGACAGGTTTCAAAACAGGATAGACAAAATTGAAATGCCTAGAAGACCTGTGTTATTCATAGTTATTAGCCACAATATGATATAGAACCTCTAGCTTTACTTGATGTATATCTCATAGAATAGAATCATGGAATCATAGAGTTGGATGAGACCACAGGGGCCATCCAGTCCAACCCCCTGCCATGCAGGAACCCACATCAAAGCACTCCCGACAGATGACTGTTCAGCCTCTGTTTAAAAGCCTCCAAAGAAGGAGATCCCACCACACTCTGAGGCAGCATATTCCACTGCTGAACAGCTCTGACTATCAGTTCTTCCTGAGGTTTAAGTGGAATCTCTTACTACCAGATGCCTGGGAACAGCTAAGATGTTCCTTATCCCCATTGTGAGTTTTTCAGTGCTTTAATTAGACCACTCTGGAATATAAAAGGTTAGCTCAGGCAGATTTTGATCCAGAAAACAATTCTTACATTGTTAGACACCAATCAATACCCTGTGTTTTCAGGCAAGCACACTCCTCCAAGCTGATGCTCAGTTGATATAATTAAGTACCACTTCCACTATCCTTAATCAGCATGACTTTGGACCATGTTGGGCTGAGAATGATAAGAATGAAGTCTGAACAGATTCTCAGTTATGGGCTATCTTGTTGATATCCCAAGCTGTGGAATGTACACAATTGCTATTGTTGTTACATGTCTTCAGTTTGACTCCGATTTATGGCAACCCTATTATAGAAGGATTTGGGCAAAATTATTCAGAGGCAGTTTGTCATTGCCTTCCACTAAAGCTCAGAGAATGTGACTTCCTCAGACTTCCACTGCTGAATAGAAATTCCAACCTTGGTCTAGTCCTAGTCCAAGATTCAAACCACTACATCATGGTGCCTCTCACAACATACATAGACCAAGGTATTAAAAATTTCTCTGGCGGCGCATGCCCGAAGATCCAAATGTACTTTGTATAGCTGTTTAATTCCAAAGGAAGTACAAGTTAGGAACAGTGGTTGCAGGGTAGAGAAAGAACTGCCACTGTTTCACTCGTTTCTTTTCTGTTTTTCTCTATGTACCCTCCTCTCCTACGTCTTTACATAGTTTTGTCATGATAACGGGTTTGAATACATCGTGGGAAGAGTCTGGATTGGCTTTTGGCTCATAATCTTGGTAGTTGTGGTAGTGGCTGCTGAGGGCAGCTTCTTGGTACGCTACATCTCCCGTTACACCCAGGAGATCTTCTCCTTCCTCATCTCTCTTATCTTCATCGTGGAGACTTTTGTCAAACTTATCAAGGTATGACTTGTTTTCATTTCTTAATCTTATGCAAATAAGACTCCTTCACACTCAGTGATCTGTACATTGCCTTGAGTGGAATATAGAGGTTCTTAAGTCAGCAGTGGGCAGAAACACAGAGTAACATGGCAGCCTTTATACTGACAATCTGGCAAACATTTGGGTTGTTCACTAGATACAAATGTCAATTCAAGCTAAATTGTATTACCTAATGGTCAGAGAGAATGGAATTCTCAGTGCAGTTTCTTTTCTGATGGAGTTTCTTTTCTAAACGTCATTGTTAGCTTGTTTGGCAATCTTACCACTTTTTTCCAACTGACATCAAAATCAAGATGGGGAGGTATAAAGATTTGACTAAGGTTACCCACTCAGTCCATGAGACTTATAATGGATAAATAAAGATATTTGATCTTCAAAGTTGAAATGATTGAGTGAAGCGTCATTGTATCTTTGATACTAGGATGTCTTCTTTTGTCTCACCTTGTAACACTGCTCCCTGCCTCTAGATCTGCTGTATGATTTCCTCTTGCTGAAATCCTGAAGAATTGTTTCAGGAGCTGTTCCTCCCGCCCCCACACTTAAGAAACTAGATTGTCAAGATACGGTTTCCATAGAAACTAAAGAGCAAAAGGAGAGAGGAATGAAAAGATGTAGAAAGAAAGAAAAACGAGGTCGAGGTCTTTCAAGTGGTTTTAGTTCAAAGTTATCATTTCAGTATCAAACTGGATATTAAATAGAATGTATATCCAATTTAATTTAAACCTGTTTACGCTCCCACAATGGGATTTCCTCAGATACGTGTCTCAGTTGTTAGACTTGTAAATTAAATCTATGTTTAATTTCCAGTGACAAAACACAAAACAAAGCATGTTGAATGCAAGATAAATAGGGAAGGAAAATAATGTGCCACAGGAAACAGATTTTCTTCTACTAAATAGGGGAGCAATTCTGCATAAACTGTGCTAAACAGATTGTGTAGTATGACCTGACTTTAAGAATTTGGCTGGGATGGACTAAATGCTCTAGGACAGCTGGAGAGAAAAGATTTCAGGAGGCAGATGTTTGAAGGATGAGGAGCTGAAAGACCAGAAGAACCAAGAAACATAACTATGTTGCAGTTGGGCATGCTGAGTACATGAAAAACCATATGCTATTTGCATAGATGGCTGAATTCTTTAGATTTATTCATATCAGTCATAAGAGTATGCATCTCTGGTATATCTTTAACTACCACAAAAACACATCCCAAACAATGGGGGAAGGTTTCAGCTGCTATCAAATCAACCTCATTTTTAGAGTGTTCTTTAAAAATATTGAGTGGGATAATGCAATTGCCTGTTTTACACACTCTTTTCTATGTTGACTCGTCCGCCAAGGAACTTCTGCATATCATATACACTAAGGTTTAGGTTGTAGTTGACACAGAGCCCAGGGTCAGCATATTGGGCCTCTTCATTGCACTGGGAATACAGCCCATAACAAATGCAATGCAGAGCTGTGCTTTGAAGTGAGTGAGACAATAATTAATCACAGAAGCAAGTTGTCTTTCACTTTTGCCTGACATTGCTAACCTTTTGAAAGATCCATAATATTAGAGAACCAGTGCTTAGTCATCATTCTGTAACTCTGTCTCAACCTGAAGGCTTTTAACCCTGACATGTAAATTTGTGTAATAACAACAGGTTATCAGAGTCATTTTGAGGAAGGGCCTGCTTGTGAAGAGAGTCTTGGCAATGAGCAACTCTTTACTCACAAGGAGTCTAGTTTCTTAGACAGTTCACTGTCTGGCACCAGCAGCATTGTTTTAGCTGTATATGTTTTAGCTTTTGTAAGCTATCTTGAGTCCCAGAGGTGGGAAAAATGTGGGCTATAAGTAAAATAAAAAATAAAACAAAAATAAAAGTATCTGTACTCCCTAAGACTGTAGCCATTTCTGCACTACACTGTTAGAGTGCTATTATTCCACTTTGAACAGCCTATGGAATCCTGGGGTTTGCAATTTAGGGAGGAGCATTTAGAATTCTCACCCAGATAACTCTTTGGCCTCACTAAACTACGAACTCCAGAATTCCACAGGAGGTTGAAGTGGAATAATAGTACTATAACAGTGTAGGGCAGAAATGGTCTAGGTGGCTGCTCAGCTTCCACCTCAGCTTGGGGCTAACCATATCTTGGAGGGAGGGTTCAGCTGTCATCTCTCCTGAACATTCATGATGCCCCTGATCTGTCTCAAACCTCCTGATGACTGGGGAGTGGGGAGCTACCATTTGGGAAGAGGAGCACTGCCCACCTAATCACCAACATCTTTCCCAACCAGCAAGGGAATCCAAGGTATACTTAGATCTTGCAAGAGAGGAGTTTGCATGTGTGTGTGTTGATGTCACCTGTTGACTTATGGCAACATCATTAATTTCATAGGGTTTTCTTAGGTAAGGAATACTCACCAGTGGTTTTGCTGGTTCCATCCTCTGAAATATAGCCTACAGCACCTGGTATTTGTTGGCAGTCTCCCATCCAAGTACTAACCCAGGGCTGACCCTGGTTGGCTTCCAAGATCAGATGGGATCTGGTACCCTTAAGGTAGCAAAGTTTAATTGGCTCCACCTCAGGTGACTCCTTGTTTCTAGTGATCCTGCCCTTTCCCCTGCCAGTCCCAGAAGGCATCAGCTACCATTACTCCTAACCTAGACATGAGACCTGCTCTTTAAGATAATCTCTTGATAATCTTGTCCTGGGGCTTTTTCCTCCAGTAGTGGTGAGACAGGTTGTGGCACCATTGGTTATGCAATGCTATCACCAAGGCTTGCCTGGTACCAACAGTATCTTTTAGAAGTAAGAGTCTTTTTAAAAACTCAGGTATCTTAAGTATGATATATCTGTGAGCTCTTATCTTCTGCTTTTATTTTGCTCTTTGATTGGGATTAAGGTTGCCAGAGCCTCAGGGCCTGATCCTTCTTCTTCAGTTCTCAGGGTGATGGGGAAGAATCTCAGAGTACTGCTGTGAAAAGGGCACGCACATATATTTTCCTTATTTGTTAGAATTGGTATTTTTAATTTGAATGACATACGCTGCACACCTGTGGTAGATGCTTAACACTTCATGAGTAATAACACTGCCAGGGTCCATTTCCTATGACATCAAAAGGAGTTGCCTCTAGGATATAGTTTTTGGGTGTGAAACCACTGGGATAATCCTGACAACCATAATTAGAACAGTATTTTCAGTTCTGAACCTAATTTGTGATGACTATATAAGTATTTTAAAATAAACAAATGTGTTTCTATTAAGCATCTTTCCATGTGGCTAAAAAAAAGGGATGTGAAGGTTCAGCTTGACTTTTTGGCTTTAGGTTAAAAAAAAAGTCTTACACCCATAACTCACTATTATAAAGGGCAGTATTATAAAGAGCAATTGAAAAAAGACCCTCAGTGGGAGGACCTACATACTCATGTAGTAGAACAAAGTAGTAGTCTGCAAAGGTGATAGAATGAGCTATACTGTTGCATATTCCTCTCTGTTAAAAACTCACTACAAACAGAAAACCAGTGCAGTAGCCCCTCTGTCTGTGTGGGGGTTTGGTTTGGTTTGTGAATAGTGAAAAATGTGCATGATCACATCCCACATTATGAAATGATGGCAACATACACTCGGATGCTTCAGCACATCTGTGTTCACGTTGCTGCCATTTTATATATAGGATGCAATGCTCTGCAGCTGATTGAAATTGTAGATCCAAAGGTCACATATACAGAGGGACCACCGTATAGCTATGAAAGGTTGAGAGGGAACTCCTTTTTTAAAAAAAAAAATCTTTATTGAATATATAAAAAGATAAAAACAGATGAAATAACGAAAAAGAAATCAAGTGTCAAACTAATGTGTAACCAAAGTCTCAAAAAATAGAGAAGAAGAAAAGAAAAAAAAGGCAATAAATTAATTTTACAACAATAAAAAACCAAAGTATAGAAAAAAAGAAAAATCAAGTTATTTTGAAGAAGCATGAAACATAAATTTCTTTATATTAGAATCATGATAAACAATACTTATAAAGATATGCAATGTATGTTAATCTATTCTGGCACTCTGCGATCTTATAATTATACCAATTATTGCATATCACATATTACGAAATTTGTCACAATGATTCATTCACCTCAATGTTTCTAAATCAATTTTTTTACCAAACTATTTTATACTGAAATATACTAAACTCCTAACATTAGTACCTTCTTCCTATAACATTAAGTCATCACCTTATCATATTTCTTTCCTGCTACCAAGAAATTATATTATTAACCATATTATCCTATGCTTCTATCTTTGGTTGAGTAATGGAAAAAGAAAGGTAAAAAGGAAAAGAATAGAGAGCAAAGTAAAAAAGAAAGGAAAGACAAAGTAAATAGAGAAAGAAAGATTTAGACTTCTGGCCCACATTCAGTTGGCATTTCCTTATCTGTCAATATCTTCTATAAGCCATTTATACGGAGATACTTTTCCAGAAAATTTGTTCACACTTAAACTATAATACCAGTTTCAAATGTATCTATACCTGGCTACCAATTGACTACCTAATTGTGAAATAGCCCTAACCCCAACCCTTCTACTTTTATGAAATTATAAGCCTTACTTCAGATTTCAAGTGGTACAGTCCATTCTCCCACTATATACTGTGGTCATCTAGATCCAGACTGAAATTTCAACACAAACCAATCTAAATCAGCTCTAGTCTCGATATGTGCTACAGAATGAGGGAGTAAGGTTCTAAGATAGTATTTCAGATTGCACTTGTAAGTTTGTTTTTCACATGGTGAATATATAAGATGTTTCTCACCTGTGTTCTAAACTGGTACAGTCAGTCAACTTTATCACTTCTAGCTTATCTGCTGAATGCATAGACTGGACCTTAAACCTTTCTTGCTGACAATATGAGGTGTGTATCTGCATGCTCTCTTTCACAGATTGTGGTGTGCTGTCTGTCAAGCCCTTTCCACATCCTTAACAATTTTATTTTCTAAATCATCTACTCTCTCTTGCAGATTTTCAAGGACCACCCCGTACAGCAAATATATACAAACGTCAGTGTGGATGTGCAAACAGAACCTCCAAAGGCAGCCCAGTCTAACACTGCTCTGCTCTCCCTCGTCCTCATGGCAGGAACATTCTTCATCGCTTTCTTCTTGCGCAAGTTCAAAAACAGCACTTTTTTTCCAGGCAAGGTACATCCTGCATAGCACTTGGTTGAAACAGGAATTCTGCATTGTTTGAGGTCTTTGGAAGTGAGGAGCTCTTTAAGTCTGTGCCTGCACAGGACACACCTACACACCCGGGGTTGGTCAGCCTTGAGTTGGTATAAAAAGCATAAAATGAACTGTAGACTGAACCAGTGAGATATCAGGGAAATAGTTTTGATTATCCTCTTAAATTAGAATAGATGAGATTTGTCTGTCGTTACTATAGCTTTATATTTTAAGTATTTAGTAATAGCATAGGCCACAGTCCTATGACTCTCTTACTTGGATGTACCTCCCATTGAACACACTGGGATTTACTTTTGAGAAGACCGGTATACAATTAATAATAAATATAAGGAAGATGTATGCAAAATTCATACTACTGTATACCACAATGCATATCTTCAGACCTGTGTGCATTCTGAGGTGTGCATTCAGAAATATATAATTGACACAGAATTCAACAATCTAAGAATCTCTGACTTCAGTAAAAACAAATCAGTTACTAGTCCTCAAAGCTACAAAGATAGGTTTACAAATTTGGTCGCATTTCAGAAGGCAATATATTAGAAAAAAGTAGAATTTCAAGCAAATAGGAAGGCCATCAGTCCACTAGACAGCCCTTTCCTTCAAGTGACTGACAGTGTAATCCATACCTGTTTGCTTGGAAACCTAAAACTGCAATCCTGTTCTCGCTTACAGGAGAATGAATCCCCTTGAATTAAATTGAACCACATGTAGAATGTTGTTCAACAAGAGAAATAGGATAAATTTGTAAAATATGCAAATTTGTAAAATTTACACACATTGAAGATGTGTTTTCTGCTGGTAAGAGAATTCTTCTGAATGCAAAGTAGACACATTTCATCAGACACAAAACTAATAACAATGAGGTTGCCCTTTGGATATCTTTGTTGCCCACCCATTAACCTGCCAAGATTTTGGTGAAATATGAATGATATGTATCAATATTTAGGTCGAAAACATTTTTGTATTAGTAGTCCAGATGTTGTTGTTATTGTTGTTCCTGTTGTTGTGTGTTGTGTACCTTCATGTTGTTTCCAACTTATGGCAACCCTAAGGCAACCCTATCACAGAGTTTTCTGGAGCTGAGTGTGCGTGATGTTCGCAAGGTCACGCAGTGGGTTTCCGTGGCCAAGCAGGGAATCAAACTCTGGTCTCCAGGGTCATAAACTACTACTTATCATATCTATCCCACCTATCTATCAATCTCACTCTTAAACCACCTAATAACAAAAACTCTATATCTCATAGACAAAGTGAAAACATAAATGTAACAAATGGTAATGAAAACTGTGATGAAATAAATTGGGTAAAAGCAAGATAAAACCAGCAGCACCACATAATAAAGGGAGATGTAAAAACAGTAATAGGGATAAAACAATCCACATCTAAAATGGATGAGAATCATGCAGTAATTATTGCATATCCCCCTAGGCTGACTAAGGTGCTCTGAGCCACCAAAGGGTACCTGTGCCCCTCATGAGATATGTGTTGAAAAGCATCTCCAACCTGCACACCTGTTCTCTGGGCAGGCAAACCCGACTCATTCCAGAACAGGATAAACGTGACTGTCAATGAATCAACGACCATTTCCGCACTAGACTGTTATAGCGCTATGGTTCCACTTGCAACATCCTATGGAATCCTGGGGTTTGCAGTTTTGGGAGGGACCATCTGCAAGTGGAATCATAGCACTATAACAGTCTAGTGCGGAAATGGCCAACTACTCACAGACAGCAGCATTCAAAGACGTAGCCATGTTAGCCTGGGTCAGTATGCAAAGGGATTTTGTAGCACCTTTGAGACTGAGACAAAAAAGTTCATAGCATGAGCTTTTATAGACTAGGACTAATACATCTGATAAAGTAGACTTTGGGCATTTCTGCACTACACTGTTATAGTGCCATTATTCCACTTTCAACATCCTGTGGAATCCCGGTGTTTGTAGTTTACTGAGGCCAAACAGCTCTCTGCCTGAGAATTCTAAATGCCCCTCCTTGAACTGTAAACCCCAAGATTCCATAGGATGTTGAAAGTGGAATAATAGCACTATAACAGCATAGTGCAGAAACAGCCTCAGTCTCAGAGGCTGAGAGAACATAACTTGCCCATGGTCACCCAGTGGGTTTCCATGGCCAAGCAGGGATTCAAAGCCTGATCTTCCAATGTCTGCACCATGCTGGCTGTCAGGATCCCTTTGCATATCCACAAGCAGTATCTCTGACTTAATCTGGCCTACATTTTCATTTATTGGCTCTCATCCAAGCCATAACCTTGCCCAAGCACTGGTTCAAAACCATCAACTGCTTTACCTACACAAGATTAAAAAGAGGGGTAGAATGGGGTGTTATCCATGTGGTACCTCAGCTCACATCTCCAGGTAGCCTCAATTTGAAGTTTCATACACATTTATAAGCAGGGGTGTAGCTTGGGTGCATCACACACTTTCAGCCCCCAGAAAACCCTGTGATTGGTTTGTGTTAGGGTCACCATAAGTTGGAAATAACTTAAAGGCACACAACAACAACAAGCAACAGGGAAGAGGGCAAAATGAAGGCATTGCTTCCCCCTCACCATAAGAATTCTTTCTACCTCCATGAAATTTTCCTCCAGTCCCCAATTTTCTAGCTTTGCAGAGAGTGAGACATTGAAAATAATTCACACCAAGGGCTCTGTTTGCTGTGTTTGCAATCCCTCGGTAACTTTGCCTGTCTCTTTTCATTGGATGTCTGAACTGTATTTCTAAATGTTCAGAGGAAGGTTTACAGCAATACTAGAAGTTTAGGGATGGAAGGAAAATTTCTTGCAGGTAGAATTGGGGTGGGCGCAATGCCCTAATTTTGCCCTTCTTTTAGCTATACAGTTCATTAGCATGGGGCAACAGGGTGTGCACTAACATTAGCCAGAGCACCTGTTTTAGGCAGTGCATTATATCACAAAAGGGCAGCATCTTAATAGTTAGGTAACTTTATGATTATTTTATTTTCTCTACTAGCTGTAGGGAGGATTGTAGGATTTCTGCCTCCTGTGCTAAAATAATGTTCCTGGCTTGAGGTACTCCACATCTTGATGCAGATTGTGGAGTGGGGCAACAGTTATTGCTCTTTCTTGAGCAGCAGAATGTCTTGGACCAACCCTCAGAAGCATCCTGTGGCTTAACTGCAATAATCCCCATTAACCACCTCATGAAATCAGCCATGAAAGCAGGAGCAGAACAGCTGCAATACAGTGGACACCAATAAATACCAAGTCAATAGTGTGAGAGGCTACCGAATGACCTGAAGTAACTAACAGAGTTACATTCCTCTGTCCATGCCTAGGCCTAGACGATGCAGTAGGGTTTTGGAAGCCCAGATATATGAAGGGCTGCAAGTTGCTCACTCCTGCCACCAAGCAAACAAGGCAATTTCCAGTCCAAAACCAGCCCTGAATCCAGCTTGAAATGGATCTAGAAAATGTGTCTCATCCAAGAGCGCCTAGATCTGAGCACTTGAACCTAGAGTAAAAGGGGACACTGGAAATCAGCCCACAATTATTTTCATCCTCTGGGTCCATTATAAGTTTCTTTAAGTGAAGCCTCATTGAAAGAGTCTGTTACCTTCTCGCCTGAAATAATGTCTTGAAATCTACTCTGTTATTTCCAGAGATTTGCTGCCCTTCCTTCTTCCATAGTCCCCAACCCTATATTGCCAAAGTAACATGGTGTTTATGTTTTGGTAGCTCCGCCGTGTGATTGGGGACTTTGGTGTTCCCATTGCCATCTTTATCATGGCTTTGGCAGACTTCTTTATTAAAGACACCTACACTCAGGTAAGCAGTTCGGGTTTTTTTCTCCTCTAGTGGCAGTCTCTCCTTCCTTCTGTCCTAATTTAGCAGACTGCTGCTCTGATATCCTCTCCTGGTAGAAAAAGAGCACTAATCCAGTCCTCTTTACTTGGAGGGTTAGGCCAAGGTGATATTTTCCAAATGAAGCTGCATCTAGATTTCACAGATTTTTTCTGATTTTTTTATTTTATTTTATGTATGTGTGTATATATGTGTGTGTGTGTGTGTATTTAATTTATATCCTGCCTTCCTCCCAGAAACTGAAAGTTCCACAAGGCCTTGAGGTCTCCAATCCAAATGAGCGTGGCTGGTTCATCAATCCAATGGGAAAAGCAAACGATTTCCCCATCTGGATGATGTTTGCTGCAGTTGTACCAGCTCTCTTGGTCTTCATTCTCATCTTCTTGGAATCACAGATTACCACGTAAGGAAATGGGGAATATGTTTTTTTTTTTCAAAAAGTGATGCTATTCAGATAAAGGACTGACTCTGTAGTAAAAAGCATGGCTAGAAAATGCCCATTTCAAAGTAAAGGAAAATGCAGAGAAATGAAAAGCAATTGAGAATAGATAAAAGCATAGGGGGTAGGAGCCAAGAAACAAATCAGATTGTTTAAATACTATGATTACACAGCAAATGGGTAGAATCACCTATCTCCTCCAGAACTGAATATGCAATTGTAAATTTAATGAGCATACTGCACCACAAATTGGTTTGATGCTAGTTGCTGAGATGTCAGGTCTGTTGTCATGGAAACATGTCAAATATTTTTCCCCCTTTTAGGCTGATTGTGAGCAAACCTGAGAGGAAACTTGTGAAAGGTTCAGGTTTCCATCTGGACCTATTTCTAATTGTTGGCATGGGGGGTATAGCAGCCCTTTTTGGCATGCCCTGGCTCAGCGCCACCACTGTGAGGACCGTCACACATGCTAATGCCTTGACAGTGATGTCCAAGACTACTGTCCCTGGTGAAAAGGCCCGTGTCCAGGAAGTCAAGGAACAGAGGCTCACTGGCTTGCTAGTGGGCATTCTTGTAGGTGAGTTCTTCTGAACAAGATTCTATTCATTTTATTTCTACTGTTGTATTGCCTAAGTATCAAACTAAATAATACAACTATTGCACCCATGTTTATTCAACATATAAGGGTGATGGAGTGAGATGTCCTAATTTTTTCACAAAATATCATGAAAGTGAGAGGAGCAGGATCTTCTTTGCTTTATCTTCCTAAACTCCACCAATTTAACAGCTTCCCTCACCACCTGATTCCTTTTTAAAATGTTAAAATGCCTCAGTTCACATTATATATGAATGGGTTACCCTCTCATACCCAAGTTGGCCCATCTGGTTTAGGATGATAGGTTGACTGGGGCCTTTACAAAGCTCAGTGATAAGAAGTGGAGTTCAGCATTTATCTCATACCATCACTTTTCTCAACCTGGAAAATCACCTCATACCCACCCCAGCCTTGAAAGAAAGATCCATACCATTTTTACCTAACACCTTGTCATAAAGGAGAGGGAACAGTATCTGCAGTCTAACCACCTCCATACCAGCTCATTGTTTATATCACTCCCGTCTTCATATTCCCTTCTGACTGATAAGCAGTTAATTTCCAGTTAGAAAGGACAGTAATTCTTTGCAGATCAGATTCCTAATCCAAGGGGCTTTTTAAGTAAGAAAAGTAAAATATGATCAATATGGGAATGATGTTATAAAATCACAAGTGATAGAGATATAAATTGAATAAATTATTAGTTCATTTTCAAAATAATTAGGATAATCTTTATCAGTTCTCTGAATCTGTTAGGTTGCAATACACATTTATTAACCTATTAGGCAATAGATTATGAGCTCTTATAAATGCTTATAACCACAGCACTCAATTCACCTGTGGATCTGATTATTGGCAGAGAGATAGGGCATTTTGTAATAATCTTTGCAATAAATGAATTTTGGAAAGAATTAGATGAATCCTTCAAGGTTGCCCAGGTCTACTACTACTACCTACTACTTTAAGATATTGTGGTGCCTGAATATTAGCAAATGGCACCCCCTTCCTCACATCAAGGTGCATAGTATCTAGGCTTGCTCAAATTGTGTTGGTAACTGAGACAGAAAATCCTTCAAGTGTCTTTTTCTGGGAGTAAAAATGCCAGTAGTAACAAATGCCATAATTAATATGTAATGCCTTTTTATTTTCCAATGAGCTAACCATGCTTGACTGTTGCAACAAAGAAAATGAGAGACTCACATGATATTTTAAGGACTAACAATTATGTTAAAAATCTGTCTCTGTCACATTCAGCATTTAATTTCCTTCTGATAATATAGTCTACAATCCCTTCCTCCTCACATCTACTCTGTCTCTCTATGCACCTGACACCCTGAATGCATGTGATATTCCACTGTAGTCTACAAAAGATCGTGCTGTAATAAACTGGTTAGTCTTTAAGATGCTGAGGATTCTTTGTTGGTTTTCCAGCCCTTTAATGACACCTGAAATCAGAAGTCTGAGGTTGCTGCCTCCTTCTGGCTGATGGGTAAGGGCCCATCCTCTCTGTGACTGCCAACCATGAGAGGCCAAAGTGTGTCATCCATATTCAAAGACAGTTTATACACCTGAAAGTTGACCAGATGGTGGACAATAACCAATAGGGGACTGAGAACTGTCACTATATTTTGTGAGAGAGCTACACTGTGCTGTCTTGCTAGTGATTATTGGTAGAAACAGTGGTGGGCCAGATGGATGCTTAACTTGCTCCAGAACAGCAGCTGTTTTCTTTACTGCAGCCAGCTGGGAAAACAGTTGTCTGGACCTCTCCTTCCCAACTGGAGCTATGTCACCCAATAACTTATATTGTTGCCTTTTGTTTACCTGCAGGCCTCTCCATCCTCATGGAACCCATCTTGAGACTGATTCCGCTTGCAGTACTCTTTGGCATCTTCCTTTACATGGGGGTTACATCTCTGAATGGGATCCAACTGTATGATCGCATCCTTCTAATGCTGAAGCCCCGCAAATACTACCCTAATGAAATTTTTGTTAAAGTAAGTTAGGGGGAAAAAAGGAGGGGGTAACACTTGCAGGAGATCTCTCTTGAATTTTTGGGCCTGGTCAGGAGTGGAGGAAACAGAAAAACTCAGGACAGGAACTCCACACCATTTGCCCTGTGACTATTTTAGACAGTCAGATACCTATTACTGTTATATGTCATGGAGTACTGGGGTGGGCATGCAATCCTTAGGACCCCTAAATGCAACCCTTGGGACCTCCCAGAAGACCTCTCAAGTCCTCCCCCCAAATTTTTTTAAAACTTGGAGACTGATTTTGGGGTAACGTTTTGCCTTAAAATGCAGTGATTTTCTTCTCCTCATCTTTCAAAGCCCCCAAAGCCCCCAGAACACCAAAAAAGAAGGGGAAAATTGACTGAAAATTGACCAAAGTAGTGTCTGGAAGTGACATTATGTAACTCTCAGCATGCTGAAACTCACTGGTGTAGGCCACCGCACCAGCACTGGGAGATAAAATGGCTCCCACTGCCTGTACAGTTGCCCACCTTGCCTTAGAGGCTTAAATCAAGGCTGAGTATGCACCAGAGGGCTACACTGCCCAATTTTCAGCTGCTCTGGAGCTCCAGAGGCCACATGGCACCATCATGGCCACCATTTTGGGCTACCAGAAGTGATATGTCATACTTCTTCTTGACCCTTAGACCATTTGGAGGGGATTGACTGTTCCAGTGTGGGAGACCTCTAAAATATCATAATAACTCCACAAAGAGTTTCTAAAACCTTTCAATATATTTTAGCCCAAAATGCTTTTTTAAACTGAGGAAATGTGGGGGTTGTCAGGACATTTGGGGGTAGGATGGGGTCCCAAGGGACAACCCAAAAGCTATATTCCTATCTCTGACTTAAATAGTGGTAATGTGCTCTCCCTCTCTCTCATTTCTGAATGTGTGCTCTTAATGCTAGAGCTCCTCTTGAAACATTTAAAATATTTTAAAAGCGGGATGCTTCTGAGCATGTAAAATGTATTTTTTCTTTCTAGTACTTCTGCTTCATCAGTAAAATACAAGTACATCCAATCTCCCCACTTCTGGAAGGAGAAAAGAGCTTTACAAGATTATATATAGCTTCCAGACTTTGATCCTTCTTTCTCTCGAAACCCACCACTAAGTTACTTAATTTCTGATATTTTAGCTCAAGTTCAGTTCAAGACAGTACAACTAGAGGCTTAACTCAAGCCTGAGCTCACCACAAATGAGCTTCCGAACCTGCTGTTAGTGCCATCAATTGGTATTAGAAGGCATGAAGTTAGAAGGAAGCATTTCCAGGTGAGAGAGGATAACTTCCACACAAACTCGAGGCCTATCATCTCAGTTTGGAAACTAGATACCAATAGAAACTAGCTCCATAGCAAAGCACATAGTGTGCATGTGAAGGTCACAGGTCTAACCTCCTGCTAAAGGGGCCATCAGTAAGAAGTCTAGGAAAGATTTCTACCTGAGACCTTTCCAAACTGTGTGTCACAACATGTTAGTGTGTCAGCTGCAGTGTGTAGGTATGTTGTGAGAACGTAACATGTGGATGGGCTGCCTCTCCTGCCACCCAGGTGAAGGGGCTGCCTCCGCTTCTGCCTCTGCTGCCATTCTAGGTTGAGGAAGACCCCAGCAGTGGGCAAGGCCCAGGTGGAGGATCTGCCGCCACTTAATTACTTACTGAATTACTGTATTATGAAATGATGCATGTCTAAAAAGTGTGTCACCAACATGAAAAGTTTGGAAAGCTCTACCTTAAGAGACTTTTAGCCATTCAGAATTAACCCTATTGACTAGATAGAACCGGTGAACTCAATCACCACATAGCAATCATGTAGATAAGAAGAGTTGTATGTTGAATTCAAGCCCACCTACTCTCCCAATAACCAAGCATGAATTCACCATTTCTTTTAACAGGCAGGTTGTAACCACGCTACTGTTGCCAGGAACATATAGGGGCTGATGAGGAGTGGAAAGACAGGGTAAACTGCCATCCTCACTGACCATTTCTTCTGTATTTTCCTCCTTAAAAGGTAAAGACCTGGCGCATGCATGTCTTCACCCTCACCCAGATAGTATGTCTGGCGCTGTTATGGGGAGTGAAATCCAGTCCAGCCTCCCTTGCCCTGCCCTTCCTCCTTATCCTGACTGTGCCACTCAGACGTTTTGCACTCCCCATTCTCTTCACTAACTCTGAACTCAAGTGTGTAAGTACTACTGGGCTCAATTTTCTCATTGAACAGTGATAAGTTTAGATCTGGATCTCCACATAAAGGGGTAGAAACAAGAAAACAGCTTTTAAAGGTATCCTTTTGAGAATCATCTGCTCATAGAAAACTACTTTTTCTATATCAAACATGATACTTTTATGCCAAGCCAATGCATTGTATGTTCTCAAGTGACTTTCAATTTGTAAAACGTGCTAATATTGTAGTTTTTCATTTTTATAAGCATCTCCTGTTCCACCGTCCCCCCCAAAAGACCCAGAAAAGTAGTTTTCATGATTTTTCAATCATTTCCATTGCCATTTTCAACCAACAAAGCTGCTCTTGAACCTTTGTACTAATAGCAGAGGTGGGAAGGTATTGCCGGTTTTCTGTAAGCAGATTTTCCGATTTGTCAACATCTATGCAGCAGTTTTTAAACTGTGTTCCAAGACACACTGGGAGGTTCCTCAGGCTTTTATCAGCCATTCTTTAAACTGAAGAGTAGCAATTGTAGTCAGGCCTTTGCTGAAAATTAGGTTGCCTATTACTTCCACTCTCTTCTTGCAACACACAGCCAGAGTGTATACCCTTTTTTTCGTGAGACAACAGTATGGCCAAATATACCTCTTATAATTCTTGGATCTAATAATTCTGAATGTTGGAAGATGTAAGAAAAAGAAATAATTATTCATATGACTCTTAATTTAACTGCAGAATATGCTTTGACTAGTCATGGTAGATACAAAGTTGGGTGGTTTTAATAGGGGATTAGACAAATTCATGAAGGATAATGATGTTAATGGCCACTAGTCATCCTGATTATATATGCTACCTCCAGGATCTGAGGCCATATGCCTTTGGATACCAGCTGCTGGGGAGCCAGGGAGAGGGTAGGGATCCAAGCAGAAACCTTCCTATGTTAACTCTTTTGGCAAAACCAAAGCCTCATTGATCTGTGTCCGCTATGGAAGGGGTCTCTAAAGACATATGTGGAGTTGCAAGGTGGACAGCCCAGAAAGATTTCTGTGCTTTGGGCCATGGCTCAGTATACAGAAAGCAGACTAGAAAGTATGGTGTCTCTTATGGCACCAGCTCTATGTACCTGTTGTACAACTCCCTGTCAGAGAGTTGGCAAGGATGCAAGAAGATTGCCTGTAGAGATTCACTCATGGAAACTGGAAGCATCCTGGTCATTGCTGCTCATCATGAAATAGACTTCCATTGTGGTCTGCATGGAACGGAGGTTTACTTCCCAAGGCAAAGGATATCACACTCTCCTACACACACAACACAGATGCTGACTAGAGTAGCAGCTGAATGTTCTTCGTGGTAAAAGGAAAACCATGCTATCCTCCACGACAACTGACACGACTGGCTAATTTAGGGGGTACAGTTCTGTCATCCAATAGCACAGAATTACTAGAGGATTTGGGAGGAATAGGTGGAGAGATGGTTCCACTGCCTGAGACTATTGCTTCACTTGGCCTTGATTTTGACTCAGTGTAAGGCAATGTCTTAAGATCATAAATAATGGCAGTCCAAAGCCACTCTTTCACAGTAGTGAGATACAAGTTTCCCAAGTACATACTAGTGCTCTCTATTTGCTGGACAACAGCTTGTATTACCATAATTTATAACTTTACTTATACTCTATCTTTCCCCTAGATTGGAGCTCAAGTCCTCATACAAATTAGAATGATTGCAGTATAGTTAGAAACATACAAAAATCCAGTGTTAAAACAGAATTAAACTATTGGCAACATTAAAACAATGTTTAGAAGTCCAACTTAAAACAATACAGCACTGTCTTATAAACCCTTTCCTTAATAACCTTCAGCCTTAAGAGCCTGTTGGGATAAAAAAAAGTTTTCGCTCAGTATTTAACAGTGTTCTCCTCAACTTTTCTTCCAGTTGGATGCTGATGATGCTGATGTGACCTTTGAAGAGGCAGAAGGCCAAGATGTTTATGATGAAGTCCAGATGCCAGTCTGAGCACTTGCCACCGTGCTACATCCTTCAGGCCGATAAAAAACCAAGATGCCTCCCTAAAAACATATTGGCAAAAAAGCAAGATCTGGAAGAACATTTTTTTACATCTATATGAACCAGAGTACACAGTAGCACACTGGTAAACATCCTATAGGTATAAATATGTACATGCTTGTCAACAGATGGATTTTATAGGGTTTCAATTACTAACATATGCTTTAGAATGATCTTCTTCCAGTCACTGTAGGTCTGTAGTAAAATGTTAACCAATATTTAGGAAAAAGACTTATTTTCCCAGAAGGGAAGAAAGAAACCAAAGTTTGTCAAATATTGAAAAAAGATGGAAAATGCCACCTTGGACTCAGCGTTTAATGCTGCCTCTAACTCCATTGCTTCTCTTCTGTTGTGTGTGCGCATGTTGTGTGTATGTGTGTGTGTGGTTCTGCATGTGCACAAATGTGTGAAGTTTTACTCAATGTACACAGAAGGCCCCACCTATTATTTTCCAAGATAGGAAATGCTTCTTTCAGTTACCAGCACAAATAAACACCAATGAATGCCCATTGAAATTTTCAGAAAGAAATACTGACGATGAAGTCTTGTTTTCACTGAGTTGCTGGAACATCTTTTGGAGGAATGAATTAAAATTATGACTGAAGCTAAGAAAGACTGGCAGAGTGACATGATCTTTCTCAGACAGAGGAGCTGCTGGGTCATTTAAATGATGCACAAAATAAAGATAGAAAAAAATATCCTGTAGAGTTCAAGGTGCCTAGAAGTTTCCAAGATTGTTAGCAAAAGAAAGAAGCACCAACTTTATCTCAGGTCCAAAACCTGATATGGAGATGCCAGAACTATGAAGAAGAACGAAGACTGAGTAAAAATACTATTGGCCTAGTTCTGCTTTGGCAGAATGGAAGAATGCTCTCCAGAAATCCTGATTCACAGAGAAACCATCGTTTTCTTCAGGGGAAGAAGTCAACTTTTATGAATTTACTGCAGCTTCTCTACTAGGACTACAACTAATGGTAATAAGAAGTCCAGAAGAGATGTCATTGTGTAATGCTACCTTTGCTTTGTTCATTTCCATCACCAATTGGCACTTGTAGCTAAGTAGTGGGTCTTACTCCCTTTCCCTGGAAGCCACTGCACTCTTTCAACTGAAGTCACTTATCAAGAGAAATACTTCCACCAATGTAAATTAGCTACTACAAATGATCTTGTATCCCAATTACAGTAACCGGGGCGGTGTACTTTAACATGCAAGTATACAATCTCTTGTCTGCTGCATTCTGAGACATTTAGCTTTCAAAACAAGAACGCTTTCATAGTCCTTATGGGACAGGGAAATCTTGCTGATATTCCCAGGTCCCTCCTTTTGTTTCTCCTTTCCCCCTTTGCTTGTCAACACCTCCCATAGTCTTTGAAAACTTTTCCCAGAGGAGCAAAGCTGGTCAGATACCTGCAAACAAACTTTATGTGATACAGTTGTATTACAGAATATGGTTTTATAATTGTACCTCGAATACTAATGCACCTGATCAACAAAAACACATGGCAACAAGTCTGCCATAGCTGTGCCTTAAATTGTGTAAAAAGTCAGAATCACCTTGCTAAGGGAACCATAATCAGCAACTTCAGAGGTATGTGGCAAATTCCATACCCTCCAACATTTCACAGGTGAAAGATAAGACACATGTAGCCAAGCAACATCACAGTGTGGTCAAGATGGCAAAAGTTGTTAATGAGGAAGAACAGAGAAGCTTAGAAAGGCTGCAGCAGTTTGCTTTTGCCTGAGCCTACAGGGAAGGGCAAGATTCCACCCTCCATTCATCTCTCCTTCTGCTGAGTTAATTGAATGCAACCTACTTCACACTTTGAACTCAGTTTCTAGCAACTGAAGTAAGCTGAGAGCAAAGAGGGGAAGTGGGAGAGAGAGAGAGAAACTGAGACTTTCAAAAACATGAGAAAAAGTGGAATGACAGAAGATTAATTGGGACTGTTCCTGCCAAATCAGGATAGTCGGATGATGCGTATGCCTTGTTCTGCTGGGATCTCCATCATTCTCCCATCCAAAGTCTGTGCAGTAGGTGCTGACAGCAATCTTAAATTAGGCTCTGTATCCTGACTGATTTTGTTTAAACTCTGAAGCCAGCACTTTCCAAGCTATGCACTTGATGATGCAATCAGCCTCCTCCCTCCCAGCTAACAGTTGTGGTGTTTCCACTGAAAGTCTCAACAACTTTTGGCACAGATTCTGAAAATCCCAATACCTCCTCTGCTTTCTCTTAGGAAGGAGAGCCACAATGAATCTGAATATAGGTATCCTTTTTACAATGGGTTGCTTGATCCCTTTTGGGAATTTGAAAATCTCTACTATGGCAAACATGAATCCAATAATGCTAGTTATTCAAGAACTGTATTTTTGGGGTTATTAGTGGTTACTTCTTTTAAAAACAGGTGCTAAAGCCCAAAATGCCTGCAACCCTTTCTGATCCCAGTCCTATATGGACTGTTGTAATGCTTTATTATGAGTGATATACTTTCAATATATGCCCAGAGGTGCTCATTCCTTCATTACCTCACCTAATTTAGTCGTCCTTTAAATTAATGGCTGCTTAGCATAAACGTTAAGAGCAGCAGGATTGGGGAAAACGGTAGTGGTCGTGCAACACTTGATCAATTTATGGAACTCATTGTTACAGCTATGATGATTGACACTAAATCTGATATCTTTAATAAATGATTTGGTAAAGAACAGCAGTGAATGTAAGGCATGATAGCTAAAATGGAACCCCCATATCCAGAGTCAGTGTATCTCTTTATCAGATGATGAGGAGAAACCACACAGAAGAACTATGTTTGTTATAACCTGTATGTGAGCTTCCCAGAAGCACACAATTGGCTACTGTTGAGGCAAAAATTATATGGGATCAGAGATGGCAACGTGTGGTCCTCCAGATGTTGCTGGATTGTAACTTCCAGTATCCCTCACCACTGGCTGCAGGGCTGATAAAAGCTGCAGTCCAACATAATCTGCTGTTCAACTAGACTAGCCCTTGGACTGATGCACTATAGGAGTTCTTATGTCTTTGGAGAAAGAAAAATGAGGAGGAAAGATACCAAGAAGTACATTGAGGTTTAATCTGAATAAAATGGACAGTTTATTCGATTAAGGGATTGGTTAGTTCACGCAGATGAAAATAAGATACTTGTATGAGATCCTCTACGTGACCGAATTCACCAGCATGACCCCAGTTTGTGTTGGTTGAGGGTCAGAAGATTTGTTAAAGACATGGACTCTAAGGGCTGCTGTAATCTTATCCTGTGCTAACCCTGCTATAATTAGGGTGTCATTTGAAGGGATGGGGGAGGGTGTAATGGCCTAGGAAGGCTCCTTTTTATTTTAATAGCAGTACAACAGGCAGATAATCAACAGATAGCTCCTTTTTCCCCAAAAGGTGTTAGAATAACAAGGCAAGTTTTACTTGCTGACTTACTGATTGATATGTACATATATAACAAGTTATCTAGGTGATAAAGACATTGGAGCCTTTCAGGGAAGAAATTTGGCATTCCTAGTTGTAAGTAATAATGTAAACATTTTAAGTTAGTGATAATAGGCTTCTGTAATTTATTAAAATTATATTTAATGTTTTAATTGCTTGGCTTTTTTCTGCTTTATGAATTTTTTTAAATGAAGGGGGAAGGATGATACTTCTGTTTTGTTAGAGATTGTGCAGTAGTGTGCCACTATGTATCTTTTATGTTATTTTCTTTGATTGACTTAGATATGATTAAGTAAGCTAATATTACAAATGTTTTCTTGATCTGAACAACAAGAATAATAAACCTTTTTCTAAAAAACAACGATAACATCTTTTATTTGCAAACCAAAACTCACACACTTTCATCTGCACCTGCTGGGGGCAATATCAGTGCTAATTATTATGAAAATCAGGGTGCTGTATTGGCAGGGTCAGGAGAGGTCAGGCCTATGACCAAAGAGCGAGATAAAGGCCTAGTTGTGAATTATGTTTTGGGCAACGGGGATAGCTGTGTTAGCCATACAGCAAAATAACATTACTGCCAAAATACAGCAAAATGTAAAATCCACAAAACAGCAATACTTTTATTGGCCAACCAAAGTGCACAAAATACATCATGAAGACTCTATTATCATCACTTTTCTTCTCCTGTATGATTTTTTAATGTATTTTGGCTGGTGAAGAAGCCAGTAGAGCTTCAAAAGTTCGTACGATGTATTTTGTGCATTTCACACTATGCTAGCCATAAACAACAGCTACTCTTTCTTGACTTCCACATTTATCTGCCACTACTGTGACCACTACTCAGCTGTTTCTGGCTCTAGTACCATCAAGACCTTGACTTCTACCTCTGTTATTTACACTGCACCAATCCTAAGCATCCTTCCTTGTCCTTCACTTCCTGTAGTTTCAGTACCTTCCTCTGCACTGATAACTACCATACCTCTGTTGCTGCATCCTTTCCAGCTTTTCCGCAACACCATTCATCTGTTTCTGCTGACTGTTCTAATGGGGAATATGACTCTGACTCCACCTCCTGATTCTCCATCTCCACTTGCCCTTTCTGCCACCTTCTGATGATGTAGAAGACATTACTCCTGCACTTCCTCCTGAGGACGTGAATATGTTCTCAGACATAGTCCTCCAGGTGGCTAACAAGTCTATTGGCCTGGATGTAATACCTCCTCTGGCACCGACTGCAGATGCAGTCTTCCTGATGATAGACTCAAAAGCCCCAGCACCAGCTACCATCCCACTTCTACCTGCACTGCACAACTTGTTTAAATAATCCTGGTTGAAGCCAGCATCGCTTCCACTGGATTCACATAGATTACAACATCTTTATAATACTCAGAAGGAGGATGCAGTTGTCTTGTTTAAGCAAGCAGCACCAAATTTGATTGTCACCGAAGCCTCACAGTCTCAGGGTAGGACCAAGCCTCACTGTTCCAGCAGATAAGGAAGGCAAACAACTAGATGTCTTCTGCAGGTGCTTTTACTCATCATCTGCGCTGGCTGTTCATGTGGCAAATATGCAGGCATGTGGGATAAAATGCTATCTTTTACCCACACCTACCTGAGGAATATCACAAGGCAGCACTCATATTCTAACAGGATGCCTAACAATTTCAGTCAGCTTAGCATTCAATCAATTGTTCAGTGAAGGTGACGTCTGGGATGGCAGCCCTCCAGCACTGTGCATTACTAAGTTTGGTTGGGTTGATAGATGACACCAGGCATTGCATAGAAGATCCCCCCTTTGATGGCGAAGGACTTTTTAATTCCAGAACAGATGATGCCACGGACCACACTGCAAAGCCTTGCCTTACTGCAAAGAGAATGGGCTTCAGTGCATTATATCAATGACAGAATCCTACTTCTTCATTCCAAGTCTCTATCGAGATCCTCTAAACTCCATCACAGTACTAGTCATCCCATCAGAGGTGCCCATTCAAACAGCAGCAATGCTTCCAACAGATATCTTCTAAGAAGTCTACCAGCTCTTCTAGACAGCACCTTTGACTTGGACAGGAAAACCCCACGGCCAATCTTCCATTAATCAGATCTATTTAGATCTCAGATCCCCAAACTTCACCTTCATTATTCCACCTGGCAGAAAATCACCATAGACTCTTGAGCGCTCATGACTGTCCATCTAAGTTATGCCACAGAGTTTTCAGCAACACTTCCCATTGATGTATTCCATCAGACCCTGCCATCCAAAGCTCTGTTGGAAGACATCTCATACCCTCCTCCAGAAGGATGCCATGGAGAAGATTCCAGGTCATTGCAAGCAGGATGGCTACTTCTCCTGGTACTTCATGTTTCCAAAGAGGGATGGAGACCTTCAGCAATCTTCAACCTTTGTGGAGTCAACAGGTACGTCAAATCACAGAAATTCAAGATGGTGATTCTTCATTCCATCTGTCTTTCCTCCACAGAGGGAATTGGTTTGCATCTATACAGCTTTGCAATCCTTACTTTTACAACACAATATGGCTGCAACACAGCAAAGTGTCATGTCTACAGCAGAGCAGGCAGTAATTCACAAACAGGACAGCTCCTACTCATAAGGTGAGAGTCAAAGAATGTCCAAAGAGAAAGGCAGCCGAGAGCAAACAAATCCAAAGGGGCAAATCCAAACTGTAGTCCAAACAGGCAGAGTTCCAAGACAACCAGATCCAAGAGCGCAGTACAGGATTTCAGGGCCAAAGAGACCAATTGCTGACCCTGGGAGGAAAGGCCAGCTGAAGCCCTCTTTTATCTATGGCTGCTGTCATCACAGGTGTTCCCTCATTAGGGCTCACTTACTACTTAAACGGGCCAAGCAACACAAGCCCTCCCCTTTCACAGCATCTCTGCTGCAAGGTAGGTGTGTCAGCTATGTCTTCCTCTATTTGTTCCCCTGGCTCGGGCCCTTGTTGTTGTTGTCCGGGGACACTTCAGCCTCTGGGGAAGCCTCTGCCTCGGAATCAGAATCCTCCTCCTCATTGCCACAGTCTCCAAGGCAGGGCATGACACCAAGCCCTCAGGTTTGACATAGGAACATCCCTGTACCAGTACAAGTTTATACCTTTTGCCCCTTTGGCAGTGACCAGAGTTTACATGAAGTATATGGCAGTGATTATCTCATTTCTGAGGTGTCCATCTCTCTGAATAACTGGTTGCTGGTGTTGTCCCCCTGGTTGAGGATGTTTCAGGACATTCATTTCACTCCTTCTTTTCTGAAGGATCTGGATCCTCAATGCAAATCTGAAAAAATTATCTTTGAGCCTGCATGGGCAATCAATTCCATTGGAATGACATTGGACTCCTGCACAGTATTTGCATACCTACCAGTGCCCAGTGGTGATGCTGCAACAAAAAGTAAAGGACCTTCTGCACCACCCTTATTGTGCCATACATTATGTGCAACAGCTCTTGGTACAACTGCAGTTACATACCTGGTTCATCTCCACTTCGGAGACTTGGTTCCTTTACCACTGTCATCCACTAAGAGACTTGCAAATTCTACAGCTGTCTGTTCCTCTGCTAGTCCTGCCATCACTTTGATGGAGGATCAGGTGGTCCAATCTGCTTTCAGGCATGCCCTTTCATCTTCTGGACCCCAAATGAATGGTGACTGCAGACACCTCTATGATAGACACCTCTATTCACTGTGGCAATATCACGATTAAAGGACATTGCTTTTGGTGCATTTGAAGGCATATTCATCCTATCACTGTCCATGTGGTGGGGACAGAGAACATACTGGTGGATGCCCTCAGCTATGCCCAGGTCCTCCAGCACATGTGGTCTCTTGCTGAAGAAATACTTATCACATCCAGATGGGGTTGTCCCTTGATAGATCTCTTTGCTTCTCCTCTGAACAGCAAGTTTTTGTACCAAGGTGGTGAGAGGATGAGGATTACTTGGCAACACTTTCCTGAGGAGATGGTCTGGATCACTGATGTATCCTCTTCCCTCCATTTTGTCTATTGGCAAAGGCAGTAGTGAATTTTGCAAAAGACAGATCCGATGCCATCCAGATCACTTCCACTGACAGTGTGATCCCTGGTTCACCCACCTGCTTCATCTCACCAGAGCCCGACACATGATTCCACCTCACAAGCCGGATCTCTTGTTGCACTTCCAAGGGCAAGTTCTCCATCCGGATCTCAAAATGCTCAAAAAGTGGCATGGAGGTTGATGCCTTGACTGCAAATGCCCTTAATTCTTCATCACCACACCTTTAACTTTTTCTTCTTCATTTCCTGTTGAGTTTGCAAGAGCAGGGACTCACCTCTTCTTCTCTAAAGAGTTACCTTGCCACAATAGTGACACCTTTCCTAACACATTCTTCTCAGATCCAGTTGTCAAACAGTTGTCAAGGATTTGGCTCACCTATATCCTCTGGTAGTGTCACCTGTTCCTCCATGGTTGTTGTTTCTTGTTCTTTCACAACTTACCTGCAAACCATTTGAACAGCTTGCTTCTGCTGATGAGCTTCTGCTGAAGGCTGCATTTTTGGTGGCCATTCCCTCTATACATCAGGCAGGTGTACTTATGGCCCTTGGCTCAGATGCACCATACTTTTCTTTTCATTGCAACAAAGAGGTCTTGCATCTGGACGTCACCTTCCTAGCTAAAGTGGTTATGCAGTTTCACCTCAGACAGGACATCATCCTTCCCTCTTTCTATCCTCAACCTTTGCAATTGGAAGAGTCTCTACACTGTCTCAGTGTAAGACATCGTCTGGCCTATTTTGTTCAGAGGACTGCAGCATTTTGTCAAACCACCTGACTTTTCATGTGTTATGGTGGACTGAGGAAAGGACATGTCTTGTGTCAGTGAAGGGTTGTTCACATCATCTGTTTAGCTTATGAGCTGGCAAAACACCCATCTCCCATTGGTTTGAGAGCGCACTCCACTAGAGCAGTTGCCTCTTCCACAGCTCTACTTCATGGCATTCTACTCCTGGCCTCTGCAAAGGTGCCATGTGGTTGCAGCTACCCACTTTTAGACAGCATTATAGACCACACTGTAGAGCAAGTATAGATACCTGGTTTGGATGTGCTGTTCTTTCTTCTGTTCTCCAGTGACCTGCCCACCATCCTATGGTAAGCTTCACAGTCACTCATCTGTGTGAGGCACAAAGAAAAACAAGTTGTTGCCTATAACTGTGGTTCTTTGACTGTGTAAGGCCCTGCTTTGGGGGTCCCTGGTATTAGTATGGGTGGATAGGCACCATACCCAATTGGCATCATGTGTAATTGGCAACACATTTTATTGGCTCTGATACCAAATTCAAGCCTGAGAGGTGACGGAGAGGTCAAACTGAGCAAGGGAAAGAATTTGACTGTAAATGTTAGAAGCATAGGTCAATTCCAAACTTCTTCCAGGTAAGACTGAGTCATTTGTCAGGCAAATACACACCATTCCTGTGGATAATAGGCTTAAATAGAAGCTGGAATTTTCCAGGGAATCCAACTGTGAGGAGCCCACCAGGACACTGGTGATATCCATCCCTTGTAAAACCTGGATTCTTTCCTCTTTCCTCACAGCACCCACAATAGACAGCTATTACAACACCCATCATGTCTTTGTCAATCAAAGCACTAAGCCCATCAACAGACAAAAGACCATTGTCCACAACAGGTTCCCTTTGTCTTGCATCTGGAACCTCCACAGCCACAAGCCATTTTCAGAGTACAAATACCCCTGATTTGAGGAGGCCCAGTGCAGTCTCTTGAAGAACTACCCATCACTCTATCCGTCTGGCTCCTGAATGAGAACTGTCCTTAGGTCCTACCTAAGCCAAAATACATTTCTGCTCTTCACTATTCTTCAGGTCTGGTAATTATAAATCCCCCAAACCCCTCAGCCTCTCTATAATTTTTCCTCTGTCTTTCAGTTAGCTCTTGTGTGAATATGTGATTGTGTGTACTTTGTGTGCATGCATGAATGAATTTCCCTCAATAAAACACATTTTTAGCTTACTTCTGAATCTCTGGCTGGTTCTTTTCCTGCGTGTGCCCGTAAACACTGGTAGAAAAGATCTCGCTAAGTTGCCCCCCTCTCGCAGCTTCCTGATTTTGAGCTAATTAATTCACCACTTTTTCAAGGAGGTGTTTGGCATTGCAGGGTGGCCCTTGTGGCACCTATGTTTTGGGATAACAAGATATCATCTGTGCCCTCACACAAACCTGCTCTAACTCCCTCTTTTAGGTCCCTGGGTTTTTTTGGCAAACTTCAAAAGTGAGAGGACAGTAGCCTGGCCAGCTGGGACATGCACGGTACTTGGGAGGGGAAGGGGTCTCCCAGCAATTTACTTAGCTCTAGAACTTTCCACATGTCTCTGTGCTGTCTGCATTTGTGTGAGGGCGCAGATGACCACTTGAAGAACCAAAGTTACAAGCAAGCAAGCTGTTCTTTCTGTCACAAACTTAGCCACATTCATGAGATAGAGATACAGTTTGAATAGTGTTGCATTATGTCCACAATATATATAGTAACTACAAACCTGTACTGCAGACCTGCACAACTTGGCAGTAGGTAAAGGCTGAAATTAGATAGGCTAAACTTCTTTGGGCTGCAGATAAGTTTTTAGTGCCCCACTTTCCAAGTGAAGTTATTAATAATGGTATAATAATCTTTTTATTTGCAAAATAAATTATAGTATAATTAATGATTAAACAATTTTGCAAATAAAATGAACCATATTATAAAAAAGGGAAATTAGGGAAGTTTTTCCTAACGTTTAGGTAGAACTTCTTTTCCTGCAGTTTGAAGCCTCCTCCCTGTCCTACGGCCTTTCCACACTACACTATGATTGAACTTTCAACATCCTGTGGAATTCTGGGGTTTGTAGTTTCCTGAGGCCAAAGAGCTCTCTAGCTGACAATTCTAAAGGCCCCCTCCCTAAATTGCAAACTCCAGGATTCCACAGCATGTTGAAAATGGAATAAGAGCACTGTAACAGAATAGGGCAGAAATGACCACTGTCTTACCCTCTTGACCTATTGTTAGGATGACTGAGATAATGCAGATGTGGCAAGTTGTGATTACACAAAACTAGTAAATAGGATTATTGGAAAAACAAGAGAGCTATGCCTTAAGAAATGTAGCAGTGTGTAATTTGCAAAAGATTTTCAAAAGATCAAAGAGGAGGGGAACAATTTGGGGTCGCAGAAAAAAAGTATTATTTATGAGGAAGGGGGAAGAAAAAAGATTTGGAGGACAAACAAGAGGAATTCCAGATGGTGGGAGGTTGGAATTTATGAGGGTGCATGCCAGACCTAAATTGCATTTTTAAATGCAATCTTTAAACGCAATTTAATTTTTTCCAATGCAATTTAGGAAGGATGGGGGTGAATGAGGACACTGCCCTGTAATAAGCTATTTCCCCCAGAGGGTCTCACTTTGTGGTGTAACAGTCCACATTGGCTTGCTCAGGGAAGAGGAGACTACCTCCTTTCTTGCCCCCTCCAGCCCCAGCTGGTCTTCTCCTTTTCCTGGGCACTTCTGCCCTGTCCGACCATCCAAGGGAAACAGGAGAAAAAGCAACTGCGACCATCTTGTGCAAGAGCAAAAGGTAACATCAGCTCAGCTCTCTGCTGCCCCTGGAGGGAACGAGGAGGGAACAGCCCAGCTGGGTTCATTCAAAACCATCAGCAACCTAATTGCTGCAACCCTTTTTTCGGCCCTCGTGCTCACAAGCAATGTGGGCCACACAAAATCCTTCGGCGGGCCGCATGCTGTGCAGGCCTGCTGTACTGTTCTAAAAATCATAGTATACTCTTGTGTGAAAAAGCATTCTGCTCATTCCCAGATAGGAAGATATTTCAAAAATACTTCACAGAGCCCCCTCCCCCATTTTCCTCCAAATCTATATTTTTTTACTCTTGAGACAAAAATTTAAAAAAGAATCCCTTGATTATTCCTTCCAAATATTAATGCACCCAAAAGTAACAGCTCACTCTCAATGTAGGCAAGCTTAGACTGGAATGGCAAGGTGAAGTCAGTGATGGCAACCCAATATGGCAGGTATAGAGACAAAGCAGGCCTGATGAGATAAGGTCAAAGGGAAAGGAAAGAAGAGGTAGGAAGTCATAAAAGAGCTGGTGTATTGTGGTAACTGAAGCAGTTGACTTAAGTTGGGGAGAAATGATTTCAAAGGTCATCCAGTGACTTTAGCCCACTCAGTCATACACGCCAGGCCTAATCTTCCTCACAGAGCTGCTCTGAAGTTCACTGCAGTAAGGAAAAAGCAATATATGATATATGCAACATATGATGCCCTGAGTAATAGGGGAAAGGGGATTTAATAACAAAGATTAAAACCCAGAGACAAGATTTAGGCCATTTCCGCACTACATTCTTATAGCGTGATTATTCCACTTTCAAATCCTATGGAATCCTGGGGTTTGCAGTTTCAGGAGGGGCCAGCCGGCCCCTCCCGAAACTGCAAACCCCAGGATTCCATAGGATGTTGAAAGTGGAATAATCACGCTATAAGAGTGTAGTGCAGAAATGGGCTTAGAGTCTGTAAAGGATGCATGATTTGTAAGAAAAAAATATTTTCTTCACAATTGTCCACAGGAAAAGAAGACAGTTATTTTCTCTTTCTATATTTTGATGGTACTATTGAAAATATAAGAGTAAGTGTAAAAGACAAAACAAGACAGTTGATCCTGCTAAAGGCACACAATCTAAAATATATGTGTATATACACACATAAGAAAGGAAGGAATAATAAAAATGTAAAATTATACAATTATAAAACAAATTATCCATATAAAATATTTTTAAAAAAAACAATATACCCGTATTTGCCAGCATATTAGACACACCGGCATATAAGACACACCCCACTTTTCATGGAGTATTTTTCAGGAAAAAATTTTTTAGTACCTTGGTAAGGCAAAATGCACAGGAAAGGAGGGGAATGAAAGGAGCACTGCACCATGCTTCCCACACCCTTCCCTTCTTGTTTTGTTTCGGCAGGGAGAACTCCCAGCAAAGTCAAAATGCACAGGAAAAGAGAGGACTGAAAATAGTGCTGCACCAGGCTTCCCCTACCCCTTCCCTTCTTGTTTTGCCTGAGCAAGGAACTCCTTTCACTCCCTCTCCCTTCCCTTTGCATTTAGCATAAGGTGCACTGGCATTATTAGATGCACTCTATTTTCAGAGGGTATTTTTTTTTTAAGAAAAAGGTGTGTCTTATACACCAGAAAATACGTAAATATAAACTGACAAATATGTGTAATCAAAATATAAAAGATTATAAAACAATATATTAAAATAAAATTCCAAGAGCTTTGGGAAACAAGCAAGTTTGTAATTGAGATTTTAAAATTACAGGGGACAGAGCAGTCCACAAATGTTCAGGGAGGCAATTCTAACAAGATGGATCAGGTGAGTGAAAAATAAGAAAGCCAAGCAGAGGAAGAAGAAGCCCTTGGTTGGGTGAGAAGCCTAGAGTTCCTAGATCTCAACCAGGGTGGTAAAAAGAAATAAAGGCTGAAGGATAGAGGGGAGTTAGGTTGGGTAGGACTTTGAACATTGAAACAAGAAGCTTGTATTGAATCCTAGAAGGAATGGGTAACTAATGATGATGTTTCAAAAATGAAGTAATATGATCAAAACAAAAGTAGTGTAGTATAGTGGTTTGAATGACCAGGACTCTGGGAGACCAGGGCCATTTCCGCACTAGCCCGTTATAGCGCTATGATTCCACTTTCAACATCCTCTGGAATCCTGGGGTTTGCAAACTGCAAACCCCAGGATTCCAGAGGATGTTGAAAGTGGAATCATAGCGCTATAACGGGCTAGTGCGGAAATGGCCCAGGATTCAAATCCCTGCTCAGTCATGAAAACCCACTGAGGGACCCTGAGCAAGTCATGCCCTCTCACTCTCTGAAGTAGGAAAAGGCAAACCTGCTCTGAACGAATCTTGCCAAGAAAACCCCATGACAGGGTCACTTTGGGATTGCCATAAGACACAACGTGAAGGCATTCATTGAAAACATAAGCAGATTTAAATAATACCAAGGCATTGACATATTTCTGGATGTTTATATGTTTTGGATGGATCGTAGGGAAAGGTACCCTTGGATATCCTGGCTTTGCCTTTAAGAGAGCTCCTAAAACGAGTTAATTACAGCAAGCCTGGACATGGTGTTCTCTGAAGAGTTTCCTAAGGAGCAGAGGGAGGAGGCACACTGTGAAGGCAGGAAGGATAAGCCTATCATGTACATTTGCTTAGCCTAACCATACTGGGTGCCTGCCTTTCCTGTATTTTTGGTTTCCTCTTCTCTCCTGTTCCTACTGTGTTCTTCAGCCTCCTTCAATCTCCAAGGAAGAAAAGAATGAGTGCCAATTAGGATAAAACTCAGATGGGTGGTGGGTAAAAGTTGTTGTACTGTACTTCATGTTGGCACAAGGCCCAGCTTGGCTCAGACTTAAAGGCCAAATGACAGGCATGCTTTCCTAGACAGGGAATCTTTGAACCCACCAAAGCAAGGAGGCCCAAGCCTGGGGGAAAAACATGTGCACTCTGTGTTTGTCTGCATTCAGAACATGGAAGGCCTATGCTGTTCTTAACTGCTATAAAGAAGACAGACCAGCTTCAGAGCCACCAGGAAGATGACTCATGCTCAAATGTGAACAAATGTGGGACTTCTGCAGTGGCTGTTAGTGAAAGACAGGAACTTAACTCTCAGAAGCACTTAAGCATCTACTGTTCTGATTTCACATGGGGAAGCTGAGCTTCAAGGAGTATGATTTTGTTTCTCTAATAGTTGAAGGCTCTGTTATGCCACCTTTCCCCAGTTAATAATTTCTGATAAGGTGTGCAACTCTTTTTCACCACTTGGGATCTGTCCTACCATTAGGTGCACTGAGGCAGCTGCCTTAGGCAGCAGATTTTGGGTGTTTGTGAAAAGACAACACTGTTAGTTATTTAATTTGTTCCTGTTGTATTTTTACTGCCAGGAATAAAGAGAGGTGTTTATAGAATTCTCAGCCTCGTACAACAAAATAATTCAGCTTGCTCTGGTTAGTATGCATCTTGACTTGCTGGAGGCAGAGAGTACCATTTGCTGCTCCACTTCAGGCCCTGTTTCTGCCACCTTGAAGACAGAAAGTGGAATGGCAGGGGTTGAGACTGAACATTCTGTAGTGCAATATATATTTTTTCTCAGAACAGGTGAAACAGTTTTTGAAATACTCATTTCTGAATATTTCCCTTTCTGATGTCAAATTCATAATCATTTATTTCAAGGGTGGATATCTGTGCATGGAGGCCGATTTCCCACTCACCCCAAGAGCTGCATCTGCCCTGATGGCAGCCAAACAAACCTCTGTTGGCAGTACCCTGCCAAAAGAATTGACTAGAAGGGATCTCATGTCACTTCTGGCCATAATTTAGGCCAGGACATAGCTAAAGGAGGAGGCATTTGGAGGTGGGGAGTTGTGGGAGGGCCTTTGTGTGTTGTTACCAGTACACATTTTTGTGTATCTTGCCCATATGGGGCAAGAATTAAGCTAAAATTGTATTTTAAAACACTGGGGAGTTCAGGACAACTGGTGGGAGTTTCAGGAGGCTGCAAAAGTGGGTCTTGGTAGCCATACTTTCCCCACCCAATTTGTTATTTTGCTTAGAAACTGCCCTGTATAGACGCAGAATGGCATTGCTATCAGGTACTGGCACAGAATGAATAGATAAACAAACCATGTCGCAGCTGGCATGATTAGGTCCTGCAATAGCATTGTCCAAGTGATATGACAACAGAGTTGAGTTTGTTGCAGAGCCTTGTCTCTATTGCTATCTTTATGTCCTTCAAGTCAGCTCTAACCCATGGTGACCCTATCCTAGGGTTTTCTTGGTAAGCATTAAATAGAGGGTTGGTGTGCCATTGCCTTCCTCTAAGGCAATGCTTCTTTGTGCCGTGTATGGGACCCACAATTATTTTTTTCAAATGTGGCAGGCACCAACACCACATTTGTGCCCACTAGCTACAACTGTTTTTTTCTTTCCTGGAAATTCTCCAGGAGCCAAGCAGCCAACAGCTATGAGACTGGTATCAGGGACCACTACTTTGAGTAACACTGTTCAAAGAGAGAATATGACTTGCTCAAGGTCACTCAGTGGGTTCCCATGGCTGGGCTGGGATTTGAACCCTGGTCTGCTGGAGTTCTAGCCCAACATTTAAACCATTACACCATGCTGGCTTTCTAGGGTGAGCAATTGTGGAGGTCCAGGGACCAATTTCCACCCCTGCAGCAAGCCACCTGTCCAATACAGGCCTGGAATAAATAAAGGAAGAATGAAATCAGAAATAACATCCAGTTTGCATTAGGGCCATTTTCAGCCAATGGGTATGGACGGTTCATTTGTGTTTCAGATGTAACCACCAGTCTAAAAGTAGCACCTAACAACTTGTGGCACTTTCAAATCAATGTTGTGTGCATTCAAGTCATTTCTGACTTATGGCAACCCTAAGAGAACCATCACTGGGTTTTCTGGGGCTGACAGTGTGTGACGTGCCCAAGTTCACCAGTGGGTTTACACGGCCAAGACTAGAACCGAACCCTCATCTCCAGGATCATAATCCAGTGCTCAGACCATTACATCACTCAATTTGGAGGTGTGTACTAGAGGATAAGAGATTCAGGGAAGGAGTTTGACAGGTAATTAAAATATCTTTGGGAGTGCCTGACATCTATGGCTACAGTTTTCCCATCCCTAGTATAAAGCAATGCAAAATTGACGCAAGAAAGGAAAATACAGTCAGCCCTCCACATTTGTGAGTTTCACTTTTGTGGATTTGACTATTCATGGATTATTTGCTGTCACTTCTGCTGCCTCCCTGTGCCAGTTTTAACAGGGACTGCAAGTCTCGTGAGACTGAGAAACTGTGAACAAGGCTTGTAGGCCCCTATTAAAAATGGTGTGGGGCAGTGGAGGTGGCAATAAGCCCCACTTGTTACCCTGATTTCTGGGGTCCCTTGGGGGACACCTCAATGTGCTCCACGTGATGGGGAATGGAAACTAGCCAGAGCACGAGCAATAGCAATGCGAGAGGCAGGGTAACCTAGGGGGGTCTTTTTACCCAGTTTTTACAGGGTCAGGCCAAGCCAAAAACAAATGATATGTCCAATAAAATGATTTTATTGAATGAAATTCTCATGCACCAACGCAATCACTCACACACTCACTCAAAACCTATTAAGAAGCAAAAGAGAGGAAACTGGATAGGGGGAATATTGAAGCGGTCGTAGCTGGGGTAATACTGCACCTTTTCCTGAAGTCCTTGGTCCAGGAAAAACAACGAATTAGAGCTCAGCACAGAGAGGGCTAAGGGAATTACTCAACAGACAGAGAAACAGTCAGCTGGGATGACTGCAAGTGATCCAAAGAACAGCTCAAAAACTGGGACTATTTGTAGGGGGAAAAGTACCTGGAGGGCTAATCCTTTCCCAGGGAGAACAATGAGAGTTACATCAAGAAAGCAGCTCCACAATGGTAACTTCCTTTGCATGATGAGATTACAAGGTGTTGCCAAAGTCTCAGAATCTTCGGCTGCATTGGGTTGTGGTGGAACTTTATGTAAATAGTCCTTGCCTGATAGGATTTTATTGCTATTGGTGCTCAACTTGGGGAAAAGATGCTAATCCCCTCAAGTTGGCTCCTCAGTGGCTGAGGACCCTTTGTTTATTGTGGGTTTGCACAGCTTGAGGTCTCCTAGGGCTACATGACTGGGGATTTTACTGGCCTGACCTGGTTTTCGATCGTTCGACCATTGCTGCCTATGTGCCCATCCAGGTGACCTCTCAGGCACATTGAATCATATTTTAATATCAAAATTGTAGACCCCGGGACAGGGTTTACCAGTGAGGTGACACACTAGCTACCCACTTCTGTCTTGTGACGGAACCCTGATATCTCAAAGGAATCCATGGTGGGTTGAATATAGTGATCATATTTTTTTTGTGTGTGTTACATAAGGTTTGGAAGGGCCTAGAGTTATTCACAGTTTTTCCACTTTCACAGGGGTCCTGTGCCCCTAACTCTAGAGAATGTGGAGGGATGACTGTCTTCAAAGAGTAGCAGAGGAAACTTTCAAACTACAGGGAAAGATCAGTTCTGTCATCCAGAAACCTGAATAGAGATAGCCATGAGAATCCTATATGACCCTTCACTCAGCATAAATTTGGGTACACTAACCTCATAGCAGAGGTGCAAAGAACCCTGTTACTGAACTGTGAAGCAACATAACGGGAGACCAGCAAGAATGCCCATTCTGCCTAGGTCCCTTTGCCAGCCCTGCTATGTAGTTACGTAACAGCAGTCCTCTACTGGACATGAACTTTGTGCATCTTTCCAGTTTCTAATTCCTGCACATGCAAGTCCACTTACAGAGATGTAACTCCCATACAGGAGTCTGACCAACAATTTTTAAAATCACATTCATGGTGTATTTGCTTACCAGGGTTAAGAAACTGTTTTGATGCCATTAGCGCGGCTTTGTGAATGATCACAGTAATGATTTTTCATAACATAAATTGTTAAGTAATTGTCACACTCTGCATTTTTGGCATCTGATTTCATTCTAACTGTAAATCCATGCCCCAATCATTTCACTGGAGCCTAACAAATTATCAGGAGAAAAGAAGCGTGACACATTTATTTGCCAGTCCTAAGTATATTTTATCAGAAGGCCTATGCAGCTGAGGGCTGCCCTCCCATTTGTTTCTGTACTGCAAATCCCATTGATCTTCAGCACTGACTATGCTGGGTACAGCTGATGGGAGTTGTAGTCCAGCAACAACCAGGAGACCACACTTTGCCCACCCCCACTGTCCCCTGAATCTGTTGTAAGTTTCAGTTAAAACAGGGAGAGGCATGGCTCTGATGAATGCCTGAATAGAAAATAACACTTTTCAGGTGCCCTGGGTTCCTTGAAAAAGAAGCAAGTCAAGATCAGTATAACAGAAACAACAACAAAAATCCAGATTCCAGACAGAGAATTGCAAGAAGATTATGACATAGCACAAGGAACAGGAAGACCTGAAAGCATGTATAACAGGCAAGTATAGTGGGCTTTTGGTATCCACTAGTGTTTGGTTCCAGTAACCGCTCTGGATTCCAAAAATCATGTATGCCCAAGTTCCAGTATGTACTATGGTGTAATAAAATGGCACTCCTTATATAAAATGGCAAAATCAAAGTTTGCTTTTTGTATTTTTAAAAAATATTTTCAAGACACAGTTGGTTTAATCTGTGGATACAGAATCCATGGAGGGCCGACTGTACACCTTCATCTTATTTTGTTGCTATTAAGGGACATGCAATTCTGGATATGGGAGTCCATTCAAAATGTAATGCCAGATAGACTTCTACTGCCACTGTGCAGAGCAGGCAGTTAGCGCTATTGCAGACCTGGAATTCACCAGTATGCTACAAAAGAACTTCAAAATGAGATTCCAAGTATAAAATTGGCAAACTAGGCATTGTCAGTACATTCATTTAAGACTTATTTGAAACCAAGGTTCTTTCTTCCATGACCAATTCAACAAAGTTTAGGTGATGCTTTTGAAAAGTAATTACAGTAATAGGGGCAAAGTGCCCCCAGAGTAGTTAATCATGGTTAGATACAATTTTTAAAAATTACTTTCCTGTTTCACAGAAATTCATAGAATATTTAGTCATCAGTTATTTTTTAATATATGACTGTAATAGGAGTTACAATGCAAACTGGTATAGTACTTCAAACATTTAATATGCATCTTCTGCAAATGAGATGAACAGGTTGCTTACCTGTAACTGTGGTTCTTCAAGTGGTCATCTGTGCCCTCACACAATGGGAATCTTCGCACGTGCATAGTAGCTTTTCAGAAAGTTCCAGAGCCGAGCAGCTTGGCGAAAAACCCTCCTCCATCTGGTACTCAGCATGCTCAGTCCCACCAAGCTAACGGTCTCTCTTCAGTTTTGAAGTTTGCCGAAACAAGGACCTGAAAGAGGGGAGGCTGGGCAGGTGTGTGTGAGGACACAGATGACCACTCGAAGAACCAGTTACAGGTAAGCAACCTGTTTCTTCTTCTTCATGGTCTCTGTGCCTCACACAATGGGAGACTGAGTAGCTTACCACTGGACAGCAGGTCAGGTCCTAGAGGATAGAAGACAGCACCGCATGACCAAAGCATCACACTGGGCCCTGCAGTCAAGATGGTAGCAGCGGATGAAAGTTGAAGGCTGCAACTGCATAGCCACATGGCAAAGCTCCTGTAGGTCAACTCCCCTGAGAAGGGCCGCTGAAGAGGCCATTGCCCTAGTGGAATGGGCATGAAGCGGAACTGGCAGAGGTTGCCCAGCAAGTTCGTAGGCAAGGTGAATTGTCTGGGCAACTCATTTGGAAAAACGTTGAGTGGAGACCTTGTGACCCTTCCGGTGCTCACTGTAGCAGACAAAAAGGTGGGGAGTCTGACAGAAGGTCAAAGTCCGTTGCAGGTAAAAGGCTAGAGCACAGTGAATATCGAGCAAGTGAAGGCAGCGCTCAAGAGGCAGGATCAGGATAGAAGGTAGGTAGAATCAAATTCTGGTTCAGATTGAAGTCCGAGACGACTTTGGGAAGAAAAGACAGGTCCAGGTGCAGGACTACCTTGTCCCGATGAAACACCAGGAACGTTTCATGAGAATGCAGTGCAGTCAGTTCTCCTGCCCATCTGGCCAAAGTGACAGCGACCAAGAACTCTGTCTTCCTGGCAAGGAGATGGTCATCAGCTGTGGCCATCAGTTCAAAGGAATGGCGCATAAGTTGAGAAAGGACAAGGGATAGTGACCATGAAGGAAGCAGTGGGGAGATAGGAAGGTAGAGTTGTTGCAGACCTTTAGGGAATTGCTTGACTGTAGTGTTTCGGAAAAAAGAGGAAGGAGAACCACATGGCTGATAAGCCACAATCACAGAAAGATAAACCTTCAATGAGGAAAAGGCAAGGCCCTGCTCCCACAGTGTCAAGAGGAAGTGAAGCACCGTTGACAGGGAGGTAAGAGAAGAAGCCTTATAACGGGAGTCCACAAAGGCCACAAACTTCTGCCACTTGTAGTCGTAGGATCTATGAGTAGATTCCTTCCTCGCAGCCATGAGGACAGCTTGGATAGCGGGAGAGTCTAGAATGTTATCCTCCACACATGGAGGCAGAGGAGAGGGAGGTCTGGACGCAGCACGTGACTGTCTGAGTGAGAAAGGAGGTCCAGCGTCCGATTTGGGTACTGTGAAATACTGGGAAAAGAAGCCAGTGGACTTGGCCAAGGGCAGCAGTTGCTCTATGGTCCCTTTGAGGAGGAGGGTCTCAACTTCCTCAAGAAGGGCTGGACTGGCAGGGGTGGAATAGAAGACACCTAGAGGAGGAGTATCTCGAAACTCAATGGTGTAGCTAAGATGGACAGTGGTCAGAACTCAGGAGTCCGAAGTGATTTTGCGCCAGGTGTTGAAGTGGCGAGTCAGTCCTGGGGTTTTGAACAGGTGGTCAGGTAGATGAAAGAGACGTAGAGGTGGTGACCTGCAGGGGGAGTCAAAAATGTGACTTGGCAGTCAAAGAAGATTTCTCGGAAGATGGTTGACGACATCTGAAGGAGCAGTGGGAAGAAGCTGGCAAAGACGATTGGTGAGACATGTGACAAGGAGAGAGAGAGACCTATAGGAGTAGGAGGGGCACCTCGACAAAGAACGGGATGAAGATGGCCTTCTAGGTTGATCCATTGGGTGAAGGCCTGTCTTTTTAGCTTTCAGACGAGCTTTCATAAGATGGTCCATATCATCATCTGTAGTTGCATGAAAGAGTCCTTGGCCATCAAAGGGCAGGTCCTCAATCCTTTTTCTGCTATCCTCAGTCAATCCAGCGGACTGAAGCCACGTGAATCGGTGAAGGGCGATCACACCCATCATCACCCATGCTGCACCCTCGACAGCATGTTGGGAAGACAAGACTTGTTGATTAGGGAGGGCAACAGACTCATTATAAAATTGGACTGCAGTTGCTGTATGGTCATGCGGCAAGTGAGAAAGCAAATATTACATTGATAAGCCACCAGGCAAGCTTGAGTGTTACAGATCCTGGCGATCAATGAAGAGGCAGAGTAGAAGTGACAGCCGAAGACGTCTAAACGGTGGCCCTCTTGATCAGGTGGAGTTGTGTGGGCCCTTTTGCCCCCTTTCGTTTGGGAGGACTCAACAACAATTGAATTAAGAGTTGGGTGGTTGAATAAAAAATCAACATCCTTTTTCTGGGTACAGTAATGATGTTCCAGGTGGTGAGGGATCAGTTGGAGCGACACTGGCTGAGCCCAAAGACGTTTCAAAACCTCCTGCAGGATAGGAAGAAATGGAATCGGAGCCATCGGGGGCCGAGTGTCAACATAGTACAACACTGGGTCCTGTACCATAGGAGCAGGACCAGAAATGTCAAGGTCTAAGGTGTTGGCCATTCTGACTAGGATGTCAGAAAACTGCTGGACATCCTCAGGAGATGAATCAGAGGTGGAGAGGTATGGGATTGAGGTGCAGAGTCAGTTGAATCACCATCAGAATCATAAGTACCGGAAGAAGGAGACGATCGAGAGGATCAAGAACAACGAGGCCAAGCAGCTCCCATTGCAGGAAGAACAGCCAGTGGAACAGGGGCAGAGACTGTTAGAACAGCCGGAGCCGGTACCAAGGCCAGAGTCTGTACCAGGACCAAGGTCAGTGCCGACAAAATGGGTAAAACAGTTGGGATCGGTGTGACATCGGACTGCGTCAATAATGGGGCTGACAGAGATGTTGGCAGAGTGGACACAGGGAGAGTATCCGACTGTCACCAGAGTATCCAGCAGTCACTTTCACCCGAGGAGAAAATGAAACAGCACGATGATGAGGCAATCAGTCTCGGGACCAATGATGAGACCAAGGTGGCAAACACTGCTAGTAGGCCAATCGGGCCCAAGAACAGGATCTGGAGCGGCGATACTGAGCGGAGTGTCGGTAATGAGATCCTGGAGGAGATTGTGACAGGAAGTGCAAATGCCGAGGGCGATAAGGAGACCAACAATGAATGTCGGGATGGTAACGGTCACAATAGGCAGGCGAATATGAGTGATAGGAGCCAGGGTGCTCATGACCGTACTAGGCAATATAGCGAAGGCTTGTATGCAGTGCAGTAGCCATAGTTGCAACAACGTGGGGATCTACCCCTTTCACCGTGTCCCGGAGAATGGGCCACACTAACTCTAGGCCAGTCTTGGGAAGTAGCCCGAGGAGTGTCTGAAACAGGTGGACAGTCTAACTCGAGACGGCCAGAAGACAGGGCCAGAGGAAGTTGATTCTGTGAATATCCACCTCCAGACTTGCCTGACGTAACAGGTGGAGAGGCCAGCAGCAAAGACCGACAGTCCAAGTCAGACGCAAGATCCACTGTAGCCGGGACAGACAGCACCAGGAGCTGGGCAGCATCTCGCACCAGGGAATGGACAGGAGCATCATCCTCTTCAATGGTAGACATCGCAGGTTACGTCGGAGGAGGTGTCAGCAAGGGACCAAGAGAAGAAGGTCAATTAGCCGACAGACGGGCTGCGGGAGAAGGAGAGCGATACTTCTCCTCCTCCTTTTTCTCCTTATTGGAGGAAATGGAAGAGTGGTGCGAGGAAGCCCGTTTACACTCCACCAAGGTAGGGACCTTGCAAAGCTGCAAAACAGTAACCTGCTGCAAGCTAGAGGTGGTATCTCCAGTGGAAGACAGGACAGTAGGCATCCTAGAGAGTTATGGAATCCTCGGTAAGGAAGATATCGGTAGTAAGGTCAGCGAGGTCAGGGTCGGTACTGGTACCCAGGTTGTCGATACTGAAGGGCCAGTCATTACCGATAATTTCAGAACTGAGGCAGAGGACATCATGGAGGGCGTCGATACTGAAATGGTCGAAAGGTCGGTATTGGATGCCCACTGCTTCTTGAAGCGAAGGGCTTGCTCCCAACAGTAGGATTTTAACTGAGAAGCTCTATTCTTCAGGGCCTGGGAGGTAAAATCCTTACAAATGGAACAGGGCCGAATGTTATGGCCCTCCCCGAGGCAGAACAAATACTCGGGGTGGGCATCTGAAAGAGAAACCTTGTGATCGCAAGACACACACAACTTAAATGAAGACGACATAAGAAGGGGGAAGAGTTCTTACAGTTTTTGTTATAAAGAGACCAAAAACAAGGTGAAAGAACAAAGAAAAACCCAAGAATTAAAAGAACTGTTCAGCGAGGAAGCCTTCCAAGCTGCTAACAGGTTGGCGGATGAAAAGAAACTGAGGAGAGACCATTAGCTTGGTGGGACTGAGCATGCTCAGTACCGGATGGGGGCGGGGTTCCCGCCAAGCTGCTTAGCTCTGGAACTGCGCATGTGCGAAGATTCCCATTGTGTGAGGCACAGAGACCACGAAGAAGAATTTACTGCTCACTATAAAAGTAACCTTAAAGTTAGAAGCATATTATAAAAGAGAAGTTATCCTTTCTTAAATTATGATCACAGCATAACCTATGTATGTTGATGTCGTCTGGCTTCTGTGAATTAGTTACAAGTAATCTGTTATTTTTAACTAGTTATGTCTAAGTGCTGGAATTAATAGAACTGGAACTGTTATGTTCAGTGTTTGCTGTTATGATTTGTTATTATGCTTAGCCTAATATTCATGTATGTAAAGTTGGTTTAGAAATTTCATGGCTGCAGCCTCATTCATACAATTTAAGGGATAGGCAGGGTTGAATTGCTGGTCCCAAACCCAAAGATGATGCTAAAGCTGCTTTTTACTCCCAGTTCTTTATTTTAGCAAAACTCAGAAACACAGCCAAATTATTCAACTGAAAAGGAAGATGAAGTTTATGTTCACCTGTCTCCTGAATCCAGCTTTTAAAATACCCCATACTACCTATTTTCATAATCAGGAAACTTTCCAGTTCAAAATAAATAAATATTTTCACAGCATACAGCCATTTTTGAAAACTACACATAGGTCTCTTTGACACTACAATGTTAGTAGCACTTTAATTGCCATGAGCTCTATCCCATGGCATCTTGGGATTTGTAGTTTTATGAATTGTATAAAATTTTCTGCCAGAGAACTGTAGTGACCACCAAATCACACCCTTCAGGATTCCATACCATGTAGCCATGGCAGTTAAAGTGGTATTGATGTGCTATAAACATGTAGTGTGAAAAAGGAAGAAGAAGAAGAATTATGCCCAATGAAGACAATGATCAAAAATGGCAATTTGCATCCTGAATAAGGAACATATTTTGGCCTCCTTCCCCAAAGACCTGTACCTCAGTTGGCCACATCCTTGGTGTCTATAACGGGGGGGGGTGGGAGGACATACCTGTTTGGAAACCTAATGACTCATAGGTGTTGTGGAGAGACAGAGATAAAAATAATAGCTCTAGATTAATATATATTTTAAAAATGCTTTTAATTATAATATGGTTGAAATCTGCAATTCAGTATATTATTTTCAAGCAAAAACAAAAGAAGAAGAAGAAACACAACAACATAGTAAACTTAATGAGGCACAATCGCCAGTGCCCCACTAATGAAAAATCAGTGCATATCTCACAAAAAACAATTGTTAAAGCACTACTCGACATATATTATGTGTCACATTATCTTGTTTGGATTTTTACAGTAAATAATCTTGAGTTCAACCTAAGGCTAGAAATCAAGGTATCCTTACTTGAGAGTAAATGCCGCTGGAGTAATGAAGCCATACTTCTTCTGAGTAAATGTGCCTAAGAGAAGTATTGACAGATCTTAGATTTGTTTCATTGTCAAACCCACATACTTTTTCAAAATTTTCACTCTGTACAGTTCCATCAGGAAAAAAGAAGAAAAAATTAACACTATAGGGTACATTATTCTGCGTTAACAACGGCATTCAAACGGAAGGAACTTCTAGCACCAAATGTTTAATTGGATTACAGATTTCTTTTGGTTTTTAGATTCTAAAAACTGAGTCCTTGTTCCAAATGTGCCTATCAGAAAGGTACATTTAATAGCTCCCTTTGACTCTTTCCAGAGAAGTCTTTTTTTTTTCAGGTTTAAAAATAATTAATATATTTGGTTATTACGAGTCCCTCCACCGATCCCCCCATCTCGTCCCCAGTAATTTACACGCTGGGAAACGCTTTTCAATGCCTCGTTGCAAAGCAGAAACAGAACATAAAGGCCATTCCCGCACCAACGTGTTATAGCGCGATGATTCCACTTTCAACGTCCTCTGGAAACCTGGGGTTTGCAGTTTCGGGAGGGGCCGGCCGGCCCCTCCCGAAACTGCAAACCCCAGGATTCCAGAGGACGTTGAAAGTGGAATCATCGCGCTATAACAGGCGGGTGCGGAAATGGCCAAAGCCAACGCGATCCCTGCGCAATCGCCTGTTTTTACCGGTGGGGGAAGAGGGCGGCGATGCTCTCTCTGGCCGTCGACCTCTCCAAACCCCATCGCTCCTAATTGCGTTCTCGCCTGAGCGCAAAAGTCGCCTTTGCGCATTGGAATCAGCGTTAATTTGACAGACAACTCCAAAAGCAGACGATTGGCTGCCGCCGGAGATGACGCCCTTAACAACAAAGGTGGAGCTCGGGGGGGAATAAAAAAAATTAGATTAAAAAAAGAAGGGGGGAGGAGGAGGAGGAGAAGGAAGAGAAGCCGGGCTTTTAAGTGCGAAATCTACCCGACTGTCATTTTCGCGCAGCGATCGAGGCTCCAACCCCAAGAGGAGTGTCCATAATACCCGACGGGCCCTCCCCTCTCCGTTGTTTACAAGGCAGGCAAACAGGGACCTTAAAAAAAAAGAAAAGAAAAAAGATGGCCTGGTTGCCAAAAATATGTCCGCCGTCAGAAATAATCGGATGGTTTTGCTGCGGCGGCTTTGTCATTTTTGGAATCGGGCTCCCTCTTTCCTGGCGCTTTGGATGCCATGGTTTGAAGGCGCGGGGAGGGGAATAGAGAGAGAGAGAGAGAGAAAAGGGGAGGTCGCAGGAGGAATTAAAATCGAGTGCGTGTGATTTGTGATCGTTTTACAAACGCCAAACGAAGAGGATTTGTGGCAAATGTAAGGTCCCCCCTCCTCCCTCTCTCTCTTTTCCCTGTGCGCTCACACACTCCTCTCTCTCTCTCCCCTTTCCCCTCCCTCCTTCTTCCCCTCGTTCGACTACAGTGTTGCAAAAGCAAAGAGCAATAAAAAACACACACACACACACACACACGCACACTCACATTCTCCACACCCCGAGACGGCTCGCTGGCCCTCGCCACCCGGTAAAGAGCGAGCGGGCGAGCGAGCCGGCGGGCGAGCGAAAGAAAAAGCCAGCGAGCCAGCCAGCCAGCGACGCCCGGCCCGAAAGCCCTGGAAGAAGGATGGCTCCTTCTCCTCCGAGCCCCGGGAGCCAGCAGACGGAAAAGTGGGGACTCGGGAAGCGGGGCTGTGAGGTTGCCTAAGGATCCGGGAGCCGAAGAGACCGGCTGATTGGAAGAAAAAAGCAGCGCGATGGAGGCGGGGGAAGTGCGAGCTCTCTGCGGGGACTGGAGCGAGTCCACGCCCGGGGCCAGCGCTGCAGAGCTGGCGTGCATTCAACCAACGCTTCCCAGCTAAAGCAAGCCCAGGAAAGAGGAAAGAAGGGGGAAAGGGGGGAAGCTGGTCTCCCAAGCCTTTCCCCGTCGGCAGGTAGGTTGCAGACGTAGGAAAGGGGCTCGGAAGCGCCCCTCGAATCAGCTCCAGGATGGAGCCCCCCGTTGCAAAGGAGGGTGGTGGGTGGGTGAGGACGGATCAGGGGGAGGGGGGAGAGAAAGGCACGATCCGCGGCGGCGGCGGCGGCAGCGACGCTGCTGCCTCCAGCCGGGGCTGGCTTTGCGGCAGACCCAGCGCCTGTGGAGCTCGCCATTAACCCGACGCTGCGCTCCGCCATCTGGGGCTGGAGGGAGGCGCTTTTGTTACCTCCTCGGGCTCCGGCGGCGGAGGAAGGCGGGCAGGCGGGCGGGCGCCGAGCAGGCTGGCTGCAGCAGCGGGGCCGTTCGCTTCTTCGTGCGTTGCCTCTTTCCTCGGTAAGGCTGGGGGGGGGGATCCCAAAACGCGGGCTCGATCTCAATTTTTTTTCCCCCTCTCCGGGGCGTCTGCATTAAAAGAAATCGAAAAAAGGCATTTTGGATTTTAAACGGCTCCGTTGTCACGCTTTTTAGTAGCCTCGGTGTGGATTTTTTTTTTTAATTGGGTGAAAATTTGGGGTGGGGAGGGGAAGGGTCCTGCTCACGTAGCCCCGGGTTGCCTTTTTCTCCCCGCCGCAATCGAGCGGTGGGATGAGTGGAGGGGCGCGAATCGGGGCCCCCTTCCTGTCTTCCACGCGGTCGCCAGGCGGAGAGGCCGCGGCGTCGGCCATGGGAGGACGAGCGAGGAGGGGAAGGCGGCGGCGGCGGCGGCGGCTTCGCCTTCCTCTCGCGCCGCTCGGCCCCGGCGGGGGTAGATCGCAGGAAGCGGGCGGTGTAGCCTGGCGATCCGATTCCCCCCTCACCCATCGGGCTCTGGGAGCCTTTTTGAGCCGAGGAAGCCCTCCCGAGGGGGGAAAAGAAAGGGGAGGCGGTGGAAACAACCTCGCCGCCGCCGCCGCCTTGTACGCCTTTCTTTAGCCGCCCGCAGGAGGAGAAGCCAAACCACGGAAGGAGAAACGTCTTTTCCTCCGTTTCCCTCCCGCGGTAGTTGGATAAAGGTTTTTTATGACACGTACTTAAATTTTTACGGAACGGGGAAGAAAGGCGCGGATAGATTAAAAAAGATTCGCCCCTCTTTTTCTCCTTCCGCGCCGAGCCGCTTTGGCGAGGTCGGGCGCCACGGCCTTTCTGACCGGCTGCAGCCAGCGCGCTCCGCCATCCGGAGGGTGGATCCATTCGAGCGAGCTTGGCGTCCCTCCCTCCCCCCTCCCTCCTTTCCCCCGAAGAGGCGCTTTTTCGGGGGGCCCCCTGCTGTGGCCGCGGGGAGAAGCGGGCGAACGGACGGGGCTGGAGCTCGGCTGGCGCCCCGTGCGCCCTAGGCGCGCAGGGGGAGGCGCTCCCCGGGGGTCTGAGGGCTGCTGGAGGAAGAGGAGGCGGCGGCGGAGGCGAGAGCCGCCGCCAGGACGTGCCGCCCTCCCTCGGCTCTGCCTGGACGCCCCCAGCCGGGCATTCATTCCTCCCTCCCGCCCGCCAGCCAGCCAGGCAGCCAGCCTTCCCCGCCCCCCTTCCACCAGCGGCTCCGATGGGGCTGCTGCTGCAGCGGCGGCGGCGGCTCTCCGGCTCCTGCTCCTCCCCACTCGCAGCGCCTGCTGTTGCCGCCGCCGCCCGCCGCCGCCACAACGAGGCGGGCTCGTCTCATCCTTCTTAACCGCCTCGACAGCGGCGGAGAGGCGCGAGAGACGCGGGACGCGGCGGCGAAGCCCCTCGCCCCTGCCGCCGCAACGCGCTCGGGCGCCCCGCTTCGCCTGCCGGAGCCCCTGGCTGGCGCTGTGGCGCGCGGGAGGCGGCGGGGTGGGGGAAATCCGACGGCTCGCCCTTAAGCGCCCGGAGAAGACGCGCCCGCCCTGGCCGCGCGATCGGAGAGGCAGCGCCGGAGCCCGCTTTCCGGACGAGGTTTTCCGGCGCCGGGAGAGAACAACCGACCGTAATTAGGTGGCTGTTTGGGGGGGGGCGGGAGAGGAAAAAAATAAAAAATAGGAGGCAGGGAGAAGGCACAATTTTGATGGCAGGAATGGTGTTAGTTGGAGAGGGGAAGAATTAGATCGCCCTTCGGAGGGTTTTAAGAAAGCCTTCCTTCCGATTATTTTTTAGGACCACCGGGAAAAGGGTTTGCACGTTTCGGGGAACAAAGCGGAGAAATTTCAGGGTGTGGGTCGGGAAGAGAGCAGCCTCTCGGCTAAATCCCGTAGCGATCCAGCGAAGCGAAAAATCTGGAAATGGAGAGATCTCCTTGGGAGAGGAAGGGGGGGAAGAGTCACAGAATGCGGGGATCCGACGATTGCCCTCGTCCCTGGAAGGAAGGTCGGTGGATGGGGGAGGAAGGCTGGATCCCCCGCGGGCGAGCGCCGAGAGAGGCGAGGCCGGCGGCGGCGGCGGCGGCGGCGGCGGAGCGCTCCCTCCTTTCCCCCTCGCCCTCGGGGAGCCAGAGCGGGAGGGAGGGAAGGGAACTCGAAGCCTGGAGCCCATCCCAGGTTTTTGGATGGGGGGAAAAAAGCCGCGGGGGGGGAAGGAAGCGGGGAGGCGGTGGCGCGGCGGCTGGAGTTTTCCTTCGGTGGCGCCCGCAGGGCGTGTGGAGAGCGAGGAGGCGGGGGAGCGGGAGGAGGCGGCGGCGGCGAAGGCGAAGCAGCTGCGGCAGCAACTCCGGCGGCTCCGCGCTCCCGCCTGCCTGGAGACAAGCAGGGAGAGGAGAGGAGGCGGCGGCGGGCGGCAAACAGCAGCAGCTGCGCCTCTTCTACTGCGGGGAGGGGGGGCGGCGGCGGAGATTGGCTGCTGCCGGGGCGGCCTCCGAGGAGCGGAGGGGCGGGAGAGCAGAGCAGCCCGCAAATCCCTCCCCCTCGCCCGGGCTGGCTCCTTCCGGCCCCGTCCCACGCGCTCCCTTTCCCGCGCCCCTTCGCCCGTGCCAGGGAGCTCCGCGCTCCTTCCAGGAGTTCTCGCTTGCTCCCCCTCCGCTTGTCAAGCCGAAATCTTCCCCCCACCGCTGACAGAACTCGAGGGATCTCGCGTTTTCTTTTCCCAGCCAGGTCTTCGCAGCCCCCCCCCCCTTTTTTTTACTTTCTATTCCGTTTCTGTAGCGCATTTGTCTCCTCTTGTCCTCCCTCCTCACCTTTCCGTCTTCCAATAAAATAATATCTTCATTTTTGCCGGATTGATAACTGGTTTTAAGTGTATGCTTTGTTTTATTGCATTTTGAAAATAATTTCTAAGTGTTTTATTGTGTTTTTGTATATATTTTAATCTGTACTTTGTATTAAATTTGTGAACTGCCTTGAATTGGGGGGACATGCAAGGTAGAAATAAATTAATCGTCATCATCATCATAAATGATCAATCCTGCACTTTCTTAGTTCTTTTTCTTTCCCCAATTTTAACTCTTGGTTAGGTTATTTCTGACTTAGGGCGGTCCTAATCAGGACCAATTGTGGGTTTTCTTGGCGAGATTTGCTCAGCTGGGATTTGCGGTTGCCTTCCTGTGAGGCTGAAAGAGTGTGACTGCCTTAAACTCATACAACGGATTTTCATGGCTAAGGGGGGATTCAAAACCAGCGTTATTTCCGCAGTAGCCTGTTATAGCACCGGCCCCTCCCGAAACTGCAAACCCCAGGATGCCAGAGGATGTTGAAAGCGGAATCATCACGCTATAACAGGCTAGTGCAGAAATGGCCCAGGTCTTCCAGCGTTCAAATCACTACCCCATACTGAATTCCTAACTCCTATTGCTCACATTTATATCTCATTCCCTGGGAGCTCAAGGTTAGCATGTGTGGTTAATGTATTTTAATCTCAGGACAGCTCTGTGAGGTAGGCTAGATGGTGAATTACACTAGAGTTACAGTTCAGTAGTTATGTGGAGAACAACTTGCTGGCCCCTTCCTCTAGAGGAGAGAGATTTCAAAGGGGGGGTGGTAATGTGGCCCCCAAATAATAATAATAATAATTATTATTATTATTATTATTATTTATTTGTATCCCGCCTCTCCATAGGGATCAAGGCGGCAGACAACTTACAAATAGCATGTATTTCGATACATTTCTATACATGCCCTCAACAAGCTGGGTACTCATTTTACCGACCTGCAGAAGCATGGAAGGCTGAGTCAACCTTGGAGCCTAAGAATGTTTACACTGGGAAGATGTTCCTGTTACAGTTCATTTGACAATTTGTCCCACAATTTTTTTTCCCCGTGGAGCACGCTTGAATTATAGAAACTCTGGGCTTCAGAGGTCATGGTAGTTGAGGGATAGAACTGCAGTGGACTGTAGCTCCCAACATGATTCCCAATCCCTGCTGTAGTCCTTCCATGTGCAAGTACTCCCAAGGATTGCTTGCATCGTCTGTTCTCCTGAGATAAGTTCTCTGTGTACAGAGTATACCCAGTGGTGCTGTTTCGTTGCAAGAATGGCGGGAGATTAAGCAAGAGCCATGACCGGTTTGTTCATTTTTCCAGAGTGAAAGCTGACTGACGCCACGGTGAAGGGGGAAGAGGGGGAGTTGGAAGGGGGAGACCCAGAAGGTGTCACCCTAGGGTCTGAGAAGTGGAGGATGAACGGAGAAGCGGATAGTCCAACCGACTTAGAAATGACGGCCCCCAAAAATCAAGGTGAGAAGGGTCAACTTAACCCTACAGGAGAATTAGATCTTAAGAAGAATTAGATCTCAGGCTAGAAGTAAGTTTCCTCCATGCTGCTGCTGCAGAAACAGAATGTTGTCAGAAATGTGGAGGAAAGGTTTAAATGTATATGTCATGAGATCAACATTCCTATTTCCCTGGTCTTGATTGTTGCCAAGAGAATTACTATGATTTGCACAAATGATACATGAGTTACACCATGGCCGAAGCCTAGTTCTCAGGGCAAGTTGCATCTCGCTTCTCTGCTAGACGCTTCGGTTTCTTTAAGTCAATGTTACTGAGTAACCACTGGTATCTCTGTTCTGTCTGCAGGGGCTGGGGAGAGATTTTACACGACAGGGTTGACTTGTATTACCTTGTATTCTTTTGTGCTTATTTAAAGAAATTAGGGTGCAACCCATGACCTAATACCAGGCAGCTCCCCAGACATTGATGAAGCGTAACTCCCAGAAGCCCTTAGCATTGCCTGTACTGTCTAAGTGTTCAGGGGGTTGCAGTCCAGCAACATCTGGAGAGTTGGATGATTCCCAACCCTGTAATATAGCTGCTGACCTTGTGTAGTAAGCTGTATTAAACCCAGTGTTGCTTACTCCTGAGTAGAACCGTATTGGATTATACTGTTAACCCAAACAAAGTGATAGATGCTTTGTGATCATTTTTCTTCACACGTGCCAAGTCCCTCCCCCAAGAAATCCCATATATGTCATCAGTGCCATTTTCCCTAAATTGTATAATTTATAAAATCAAGTTTTCTTGATTACAGGACAGGGACTTTATTAAGTATAGTATTTCAAAAAAATTGGAGTTCACGTTATATCTTCTAATACCTACAGTTATGTTCTTCAGGGCAAAATGATAAGAGTGTGCTGGGATTTGTAGTCTTTGACGTGATTCGTTCTGTTAGCTCACTGTTTGTATTCTTGTTGGCTGGCTGCTGCTTTACTAGTACTGTATTTATGATTCTAAAACTCAAGTGGTGTAGTTCAGTGTGTGTTTATTTATAAGATGTAGTTCCTGAATTCAAAAACACTTTCCTGGACTCCAGATCTTGTGCCTTTACCTTATGCCTGGCTGATTTTGTTTATGTGTTCACATTGCAGTCAGACCTCTGCGTGTGAATGCTATGACTGTAAATTTCTGGGAGTAAGAGAAACGGTGGCTTGGTTAAGTAGGAATGCAAATTACATAGCCCCTTAGATCTTGTTAGACAGAAACTCCTAGCATTTCTTACCATTGAATATTCTGTCAAGAGCTGTAGGGACTTGCAGTCTAAGAACGTCTAGGGGTCTGTTTGATTCCCACCAAAGCTTTACACCACAGATCCCCATTCACACATTAACATTTGTTCTCAGTAGAAACTGTGACTGATGAAAAACTTAAAACATTTGAGCAGAGCTGAAAAAAGTTAACCTTTGGACTATAATTCCACAAATTTTCTAACCAGCATGACCACTGCTAGTGCTTGCTGGGGGATTGTGGGAGTTGGAGTCTCAAAGAAAAAAAATTACCCTGCCCTGAATTTGGGTTATTTAGAAAGATACCCATAGGAAGTAACACAAAAGTACCAATTCCTCCTTGGCTGTGCTGGTTTTGACTTTTTCATTAAACTGTCTTTCTTCAGCCTAAAGCTGAAAACTATCTAACTGTTGATACAAATTAGAAAGTTATGATGTTCAGCTGAAATTGGTACTCCTTTATGTCCTAAACCCATATCTTGGAGGTTTATTTTTGATAACATTCTGAAATTTATGAGGTGGAGGATAGATGTCCTTTTTTGCTGTTCATTATTTTTAAACTGTATACTATCTCCTTTTTTGTGATACTAAAAGGGGGGTGTTTTAATTTTAATTCAAGGGTTGGGAAACTTTCAGGCTAAATTAAATTGCAGCAAAATTCTTGGGAAGGGATTCCATTGATAATGAGAACAAAAATGCCATTACATATTAGTTTCTCTTACTGCCAGTAACAAAGTCACAGGAGAGGCGTTTTAGCCCTCTAGAATGGGAAATCCATACAGAAGCTGAGAAACTGCCAGATAGTGGCATAATGATGAAGGGACCATGGAATGCTGACAAATTTCAGAGTAGCAAGATTCAGTCCAAGGCCTGAGGGTTCTGCATTAGCTTGAGTGCAAGGGTTGGGAGAGTGTGTAAATGTGTTCCCCAGACCCTCAAATTTTTAATTTTGTTCGGGCCATTTAGCACTCACAAATGGGTCAGAACATCTGCAAGCTGTAACAGTTTCTCCTCCACCCCATGTATCTCTACACCTTGGCAAAAAGGGAAAAAGCTCTCCCTAAAACAGGCAAATTTTGAAGCCAGAAGTGACATGACATTTCATATCAGGTGCATCAGTGTGGCCTCCTAGGGTGGGGGGTGCCCCCTTGACAATTGCTCATCTCTGCCTTTGTGCGTTCAGGCATATAGAGAATTTAAGATGATACAAAGAGAAACCAGTTTCCCCACTGTTCTCCTCCAGACCGTTGGACCCAGGAGGATATGCTGACCCTCTTGGAGTGCATGAAGAACAATTTGCCCTCTAATGATGGCAGCAAGTTCAAAACCACCGAATCCCACTTGGATTGGGATAAAGTTGCATTCAAGGACTATTCCGGCGAGATGTGCAAGATGAAGTGGATTGAGATCTCTACAGAGGTAAATTCTTGCTTGGCATTTTGTGGATTTGAGTCGTGCAGTGTCACCTTGGATGTTATGCAGAACAAAAACTGATATAGTCCAGGCTTTCAGGTATACTGCAGTGCTAACGAGATGTGAATGATCTAGTCTCCTTAGCACTGTTCTGTTCTTTAGTGGTTTCTGTCTTACTTTTAGTGATCTCTTCTCTCACTAGATGACCCAGATCTCTACATGCAAACTCCCATAACCACACGTGACCCATGTTGTCAGTTCTAGACCTTTGCATTCTGTCAATTATATCTACTCCGTTTCTTTTTGTCTGTGCCACGGAAGGCTGATTGGCTCTGTCTCACCCTCTGTATCCGTATCTCATTAAGGCCTTTTCTGCACTAGACTGTTAATATAGTGCTATTATTCCACTTCCAGCATCCTATGGAATCCTGGGGTTTGCTTTTTAGGGAGAAGCCTTTAGAATTATCAGCCAGAGAGCTCTTTGGCATCAGTAAACTGCAAACCCCAGAATTCCACAGGATGTTGAGAGTGGAATAATAGGACTATAACAGTGTAGTGCAGAAATGGCCCAAGTCTAGAATCTTATGTCTGCTTCCCTTAGAGTAAGCCTTTTCAAAATTACTGGAACTTGTTTTTTTAATAGAGAGAGGTGCATACAAATTAGAGTGTTAAGCTTCTAATTTTACAGATTAAAACCATGAGTACTAGAAGGATAGCTTTCTAGGTTGGCTTACATATAATGCCATGATTTAGTGTTATGTGGATAACCCATAATAAGCCTAAGTATCTTGAACTGGGTTCTCATGCCACCCCTTTTTCTTTGTACCTAGGAAGAAGGCATCTGAATTATGCAAAAAGTTGACATTTAAGAATTTAAGAGTGTCAAAAACATCATTCCTCACAACCCCAAGCTTTCTTAATTACAGCAGTATAATCTGTATGTGTTTGTGCAAGAGAAAGACCTTTTGGCTGCTGCTGTAAAACAAAATGGAGGCAGGAATCCATGATGGTCTTACTGCAAATCACTTAAGACAACTACCAGTATGTGCAGATCTATCTTCCCACTCCTGCTGCACAAGCGCTTGGGGTCATTCTGGTCCAAACTGTACAGGAGGAAGATTGGAGAAAGAGAAATGTTTGCATGGGGTGCTTTGCTCAGGCAAGCTAGTCAGTGTAGTGGTAAACTGTGGTTTAACATTGCATTGAGACACAATATTCTGCTTCTGATATATGAAGTCATAATGCTTTGGGAAAAATGGGCTTTGCAGGAAAACTTCAGCACAGTGCTGCTGTGTTTAACTTACCAGCAATGGCTGCTGGTTAAAAATGGTTTACACTTCTTTTGACTGGACCCTTTGTGTCTTATATGGACACATATATACCCTGCCCACTGGTACTGTTCTCTGTGTTTGAAACCATGGGTAAAACACTTTTTTTTCTTGGAGAAGTCCCCACTTTTCTCCCTTCCGTATTCCTGTATGTTTAAATGAGGAGCAGGTGATGCCAGTGGTGGGATGGCTACATCCCCTGATGCACAGTTGGTCATCCCACACACCCACAAAATGGGTCACCCAGCAATGGCCAAGAGTGTCCCCAAAGGCTCAGGGGCTTTCTTGGCCATTCTACCGCACTGGAGATGGGGAGTGGCATGGAAACCTGAAGGATTCAAGATAGTCTTGAGTGCTGCATTCCATTTGATTTAAAAGTAGGTGGTCATGTAATGGTTTAAACAATGCTGTTATAAATACAGTTATCTTTTCAGGATGCTGTAGGGTTGTTACTCTTGCTGTAGTAGACTACCATAGCTGTCTGTCAACAGTTCACTGTAATTGTATGTTTTGGGCATCTGTCTGCTGGGTGCTACACAGAAAAAGCATGGTGACTTCTGCAGAGACAGTACATTCCCCAGTGACTGCACAAGACACATAAATGTTAAAATCCTCCACCTGTCTGATAACTTTTTGGAGTAAATTTGCATGTTGTTTCAAATTAGATGCGTATTTTGAAAATGAAAGGAAATAGAAAACATGTTAAGTTCCTTACTCATTGTTAGAATAAAGGCCATTGTTAATATGATTGATGCTTGTTACAACAAAATCAGAACAGATAAAAAAAATTAATAGTTGTGCTGTTAGCTCTTAGCCCCAGTTAAATGATACAGCAGTATCTAATCTCATGAAGCTGTAAAACAGCAACACTAGAAAAATGTTGTCATTGCTGATTTCTCATTGCTTAACAACTGCTGTTTTTCCTGCAGGTAAGGAAATATCGAACCCTGACAGAACTGATCATGGATGCTGAGGAGCACGTAAAAAACCCCTACAAGGGCAAAAAGTTGAAGGTAAGTATGTTGACTTAGCTGAAGGAATAGGCCACGGGTAGAATGTAATGAATTTCTGTCTGTAACTCATTACCATGTGTGTTCTGACTAAGGGCCTTTCCACACGACACTGTTATAGTGCTATTATTCTACTTTTAACATCCTGTGGAATCCTGGGCTTTGTAGTTTACTGAGGCCGAAGAGTTCTCTGGCTGAGGATTCTAAATACTCTCTCTAAACTGCAAACCCTAGGATTCCATAGGATGTTGAAAATGGAATAATAGCAGTTTAACAGTGTAGTACGGAAAGGCCCTCAGTCTGAACAATGAGACAGGGAAGAGGAAGGATCGCATGGATAGCTACTCATAGGACCATTCTTTGTTGCAAGTTATGCAGGTAACCAGGACCCCAAAAACCAGATGCAAAGGAGTGGGGAGTAGGTGAGAGGGGAGACATGTTAAAAATATGAAATGCACAGGTTGCAAATTAAAAACTTCAAAACTTATCTACCTTTTCTTTATTTGTTTTATATCTTGCTTTTCTTCTTGTATACTGCTCTGCCTTTTCTACCTTCTTTCCATTCTGAAATGAACCATATGGTTACTGTTCCCAGAAAGTGAAAGCAAGAGTCAGTGTGAGTATGAGGACATGGGGAGAGGACTGTCTTGCTAGGCTGGCTGCTCCAAAGAGTGGCACAGAGTGTGTATTGAACCAGCTGCACTGGTATACATTACACAAGGGGAGGTAGAGGACAAGAGCGTGTTTCTCTGCATGTGTCTCAGCACAGTTTAGGCATGAGATTTAGAGCATTTGTTTTGAGGAGATGAGAGAGAGTTGGACTTGGATGGTTATTGGAGTCTATTCCAACTCTATAAAATTTTGTTAGGGAGTTTACTGCAAGACTGCCCAAACTATTTGGGTGCAGTACCTATGGCAGCCATGAAGTCTGCTGTGGTGAGCTTGTGTGAGTGAGTCGTAGAGATAGCCTAAGCAGGACAATCCACTCAAAATTGGGATGATCAGGAGAAGCAGAGAACCTTTTCCAGTATTTCTAACAATAAAGTGTCAGTAACAAGTAATCAAAAAGTTACTTTCTGGACTGCAAATCATGACTTTTTGGATGTTCAGAGTAACTAGTTGCATATTTAAAAGTAATGTTACAACCTTGGACAAAAACCACCGTAGCCACAACCCATCCTCTTAGAAAACACCAGACACTGCACACACATTTTATAATGTGGTGTTTCACAACACACTCGCTTACATTGTGTATATAAGCTTTGTTTGGGTTAATCTGAATTGATTTGGGGGTTGGAATACTTATATCCCACATTTCCTTCACTGAGCTAAAGGCGATCCCATGTAGAAATTTGCCTTCCCATTTATCCTCATAACAGCCCTGTAAGTAGGCCATGTTGAGATAGATTGACTCTGCGCCCCCCTCCCCTATCAATCAGTGGATTTCTTGGCTCAGTGGGGACTTGAAACTGGATTTTTCACATCCATTCCAACACTCTGTCCACTCTAACTCTTACTGAAAGTTTCATTAAAAAGCCATTTGGGACCAATACAGTAAATAAGAGAAGATCAAAAAGTCATATGTCCTTGGTAGTGGATGTGTCTGCATTACCACCAGCATGATGGAAATTATCGTCTCGCAAAACACAAGGTACTTTACACAGATGGAGTACTTAAGATGAGATGTGGACCAATCAGAGGTTCTGTTTTGTTTATAAAAGTGCTTGAGTAAGATAGTAGAGTCCACAAAACCCCATAGGGATTATTTGGGTGGGAGCATTATGGCTGTCAGGCAGCAGTGTCCTACCTATTCTGTTTTATAAACTAGACTTAATGCATTTTCATACAAGATTGTAGTGGTTTTTCTATATACGTATTTTTGAATTCAAAGCAGAATCACAGATCAGAAAACAGATTGCTTTTGTAATTTGCAGATAACTAATACTCAAACTGCATACCATAGAGATGCTAGGATACCTGTTAGGAGCACATCAGTTATTGCAAGTTGCTGGGAAACCAAGGTACCCAGCTGAGAGGAAGCTGCTTACATGTAGCCCTGTTCAGGCATAAAAAAAATCACCTTACTCAGGCATGGAATTCACTTACTGTTTCCTTTGTCCATTTTCTAAGTCATTCTGAGTTACAGCAGTTTCCATTACTCTTGAGCTCTTGATGTCCAGACAGGGGAGCTGTTTGCTGAATGTCTGTTGTGCCCTCATCTGTTAAGTCTTAGCTGGCCTGTTACTGTGTGGGCCCATTATCTATGGAAATGTATTCACTAAATTTACATAATCTTTAGAAACTGGTAGTTGTTGTGCTTCTGAGTCACTAAACAATTAGGGACAATGTATAAATTGAATTTAAAAATATTAACAGCAAAAAATGAAATCACATCTTCTCTAATGTGGGGCTGCATTCTTTCAGAGTCGATCAGATAAGGGCCCTCTACTGGTGGTGGGCAGGGCTAGAGGCAAAAATGGGTGTGGCTTTGCCTTTTTCTCTCTTGCTGCCATCCCTCTCTTCTCCATGTGACACATGCACACAGATGCTTCTTGCCACTGCTCTCCCTTTTACTGTGCATCTAGCAATTAACTGTGAGTTGACATATTGGACTGAATGCTAGGAAGGAGCAACAGCTCCTTGGGATGGAGCAACTGAAGCAATTAGCCATGAGTCCCCCTTCCTCAGTTCCTCTGTTCCACTGGTCCTTGCCCAGTGGGCACCAGAGTTCACCCCTTGCATGGGTCCTTCCAGTGGACTGCTGTGACACCCCAATGTCATGGTTGCCTGGCATTCCATAAAGCTTTTGGGTGGTCAGTAGTGTTGCCAGCGTGAAAACTGCAGACAGCTCTTGTACCTTGAGGGAATTTCAGCAGGTATTACTTGTTTGCAGGTTGTGTGTCAAGCAACACCTTCTGAAACTCCCTCTTCCAGAGAACTTTTTAAAGGTACAAGAGTTGTCTTTAGTTGTCATTCTGACAAATCTAGTAGTCAGCAACATGTGTAGCTTTCCCTAAAGGTTACAAGTCCACCACCACCCCCCATTCCATAACATGTCCTTTATTTGTAACTCATTTTCCTAAGGGGAAAAGGAAGGCAGCTTCAAAACAAAAATTATAAACTACAACAAAGTACCAACAAACAAATAGATAAGTGCTATGTTCCAGTCAGAGGATAGTATTAATAAAAGCTACCTTCTTAGTTGTGATTCACTGTCCAAAGGCTGAAACTTACATTGGTGATCCTCTGCATGATTTTTCTTTTTTATTTAAATCCTAGTTTAAAATTAATTCAAACTCCTGGTTAAATTTTTGATAGTGAAGGATGAAACTGGGTTTTCAGTCTTATTTATATTTAGTAGGTTTATAAACATAGGAAGCTATCTGATGCAGGCCAGGCTATTTGTAAATCTAGCTTAGTGCAGCGCTCCCGCCTTGTATGCAAGGGTTCTGTTCCAGGAACCACCACATAAAACAAAAAACGCAAGTGCCACATCCCATAGTAGTCATTGGGTGCAACGCACATGCACTTGCAGCAGCACAAGCATGCATCCATCACATCCATTGACTATAATAGGACACAACACTTCATGCAGCTTCACATTCATACATGCAGAGATCACACCAGTAGAACGTATACTGTACTGCCAACTTAGATTTGGAAGAGATCTGATAGACCTTGGGCATAGTCTTTATTGTCACCTACTACCTGATCCTTTAAATGGGAGTTGCCAGATATTAAATGTGGGACATGGTGCTCAGCCATTGTGCTGTGGTGTCTCCCCTCGAATGAAATAAAAGTCATAGTCCAGGCATTTTGGGTTTTTTTTTTAAATTTCATTCTTCATCTTGTTCAAAAAAATTTCAGTTTCATTCACCAACTAGAAGTTTAGCCCACAAACTCAGTTGTTAAGACAACAGTTGAATCCAAACCCTAATTGCCAAAATGAAAATGCAATTACATTCTGCTAAAAATCCCATCTGCAGAATGACCCCTAATGTTTAGGGATTGAAGATTTGGTCTACAGACATGATGAGGCCATCTTACACCTGATGGTATAGAGCTGAATGGGTAACAAGCCTTCCTTGTAAAACAGCCAGTTCACCTGAGGCAAAGAACAATCTGAATTTTTTTTTTAAAAAAAAGGGCTAATAACAGTGCAAACCTATGCATGTTTACCTAGATGAAAGTCCCATTGATTTCAATGGAAATTGCTTCCAAATAAATGTGTGCAGGATTTTACCCAAGAAAGCACCAACACAATCCCTTTTAAAATGTCAACTTGTAGCTTGTTCTGTTCTACTTTCTTGCATAGGAGAGGCCATTTCTATTCACTGTTGAAATACAAACCCTTGGCCTATGCCAGGGATCAGCAAATGTGGAAGGAAGAGTCTGCATTAACACCCACCCCCCGGAGACCTTGGAAGGTTGCACTCACCCCACCAAAAACAGTTTTTTGATCCTAAAATGACCCAAAATGTCTGATATGGGGCATGAGGGTATTTCACTGTTCTTAGGCCTTCCTGGGCCATTTTAGGCCTGGGAATGCCTTTTTTAACAACAGGAAAAAGCATTGTTCACTTACTATTTAAAAAAAGGCCTCTTCTGGGCCTAAATTGGTCGGGGGGGGGAATATGGTAGAAGTACCCCCTATTATTTACTTTGGGGGCAAAAATGGAAAAAAAGTACACATGAGGGCCCAGGAGGCTTCCAAATGTAGTAGAAATGCCCTCCACACCCCCTAGAGTCCTGGAAGCCACAGGAACAGTCCTTAGGTTGCATTTTGCTCACTCCTGCTTAAGCCCCCATCTTTTTAAAAGCAAGTTATAGTGGACGTAATTCATTCCCCCCCCCCGCCATTTAGTTGTGTTGCTTATTCACTTCAGTGTTTGGGTTGGAATTTGGAGAAAGAGTGGAGGAACCAGAAAAACTTGACTGCTATATATTCCAAGATTCATTGTGAAGTGAAGGTGGTCAGCAGCAGAAAACTATTAGTTAAATGCAGAGTTTGAAATGTGACTTGTTTGGATGATAGCTCCCAGAATTCCTCCATGAATATAACCAGTGGCTATGCTGGTTGGGGAATTTGAGGAGGTGTAGTGGAGAAGAAAAAAAAAACATTTCCAAACTCTAAATCAGGAGTGGGCAAAAGTAGCATTTGGACCCAGCCATTCTCCCTCAAGCCCCCATTTACAAAAAAAAATCATTCAGTGTGATTTTTGGGGCAAAGTTTGCCCTCAAAGTATATAGAAAGCTCTCCCCAGGCATATTAAAGCATGCAAAAATAATTCAACCTCTGCAAGCATTCCAGAACTCCTTGCTATTCCAAATATCTTTACTTTCCCTTACTGTTCTTCTCAAAGTGGTGACAGGAAGTGGCATGACATCACTTCCTATCATCAGTTTGAAAGAGCCTGCAAAGGAAAATGGGGAGTATTTGGGCTTAGTAAGGGGTGCAACCTGTGATGTATTCTAAGGGGGAAATTGACCATGAATTTGCCTGCCTCTATTTTAAATAATTTTACAGGCAAAGCTCAGTAAAGCAAAACCACAGTATTTGTTTTTTTAACAATACCAACAAATGTTGATGGTGAAGCTTCAAAATAATACTTCTTCCTTGTGTTTTTCTCTTCCTGTCTCTGCTTAGAAACATCCTGACTTTCCCAAGAAACCTTTGACCCCGTACTTCCGTTTCTTCATGGAGAAGCGAGCAAAGTATGCAAAGCTGCACCCAGAAATGAGCAATCTGGATCTTACCAAGATACTTTCCAAAAAGTATAAAGAGCTCCCTGAAAAGAAAAAGGTGAGCACTACACATTTAAAATGGTTGAAGGTGAGATATGAGTGTCTTATGTGCCCTGTGAGCAAGAAAATGTACCCTTCCTTTTTCCCTTGAAGAATGCAGGTGCTTCTTTCTCTACCCTCTGAGGTTTTACAGAACGCAATATATGTAAAGAACCACTTGTGATTTCAGCAGAAGTTTCCTGTGAGGGAATATTTTTTCTCTATGTTGTTTCTTAATATGTAGGGGTAATACATCATGAACACAAAATTCTTACATCTCTGACCATCTGAGTATATAGCAGTGGTCCTCCAAGTGGTCCTTCATCTTCCAGAAGTCCCAGCCAGCTTGTTTAATGGGCACAGATTCTGGGTGTTCAAGTCCATGAATACCAAAATACCTCGAGGACCAATATTGACAATCACTAGTTTAGGGGGCACTTCTTTTTTCTGTAGTCTTGCAGTGGCTGGAAATGATTCATTTTGAGTCTGGAGCTTGCTTGTTTTGACAGTGATGGTATGTTTGCATGGCTAGTTTCTTTGGAATTCTCTTTATCATCTTAATCATTGCTATATTTTTAAGGAGCACATTGAGGAAGTATGCTGACTGGAAGAATCTTTCATGACAGCTTCTCTGTATAGACATTCATATAACTGAAGCAGCAGGGTATTTATTTCCAGAGTTCAAGATCATGAGAAAGGACAGAAATAGGATAAGCATCCAGGACAGGTCAGCTTAACATTCCAGCTGATGTCCTAGGGAAAGTGGTGGAAAACAAGGATGGTTTATCACCCTCAAGATAGTAAACCTTGAGGTTTAACTTGTATTTATGAAAAAAAAACTTTTCTTATTTGGATGTATGCTCACTGAGTAAGGAGAAGGGCACCCTTCTTTGTAGTGAAGAAGCCATCTTGGAATCTGTCATTGCTGGTTAAACTAGGCAAGGATGACATTGCTAGTAAGCTTTCTGGTATTAAAAGTTTATGAATTGTTTAGCTTTCTGGAAACCTCACACAACCTTCCTCTTCTTCCTTATCCATATTCAGCATTTTCTTTTGTCTTCTAGATGAAGTACATCCAGGACTTCCAGCGGGAGAAACAAGACTTTGAGCGAAATTTGGCAAGATTTAGGTAAAAGTCAGCAAAGCAACAACTTCCTCTTCGCATGTTGGGCAGCCCCTTCAGCTTATATCTTTCAGCCATAAACATGAACTCAATGAACTTTGCTACAAAAAATTGCTTTGGCTCTGGTGGCAGTGGTTATGGGAGAGCAGGGAAAAGACTGAGTGCAGCTCAGAGGTACCTTAACTGAAAAGTTGCATGTCCTGCAACAGAGCATTCAAGTTGTTCTGACTTCAAACAGAGATCATGGAATTCCAACATTAAAAATTGTATATATTTTCAAGCAAGTAAATATTGAAAGAATACTCTCAAATAAACAGAAGCTTGATCATACCAAGAATCCATATAGATCAGGCTTTGCCAAGCTTAGGTCTCCAGAACTTACACCTTAGTTCTCATCAGCTGAACCAGTTCGGCCACAGTTCAGGGATGATGTGAATCATGAGTCATTAATACCAGAAAGAAACTGATCTAGTTCAGCAGCCTGCTTCCAAGAGTCACTGCCACATGAGGAAGCTGAGGTCAAGGCTTGAGAGAAGTAGTTGTCCACTGCCATATAGCATTTGAGTGGGTTTTCAGTGATGATTCTTACCTTTTTGATGAAATGTATTCATTCCCAAAGGACTGCGCATCTCTTCTTGTGTGGTCTATTGGCGTTTTGACAGATCATGGGTTGGAGTACCCATTTGCTGTCTGCGGGGAAAGAGCAATCCTAGGAATGGGCTAAGCAACCATCTTTTGCAGGAGGCCATTGCAGCAGGTTGTCTAACTGAACACCAGCTACTTTCTACCCTGTTAGAGTTGTTTGGCCTGAGTTCATCCCATTTCTGGATGTCTCCTTGCCTGCAGAAAGAGAATGGAACATTCATCACTAACTATGAACTTCCATTTTACTCTGCAGAGGCTGGAATATTTGTCGCTAACTGAACATCCATTCCACTCTGTAGAGAAAGAGGCATTCAAAGTTCCCTTCTACAAAAGCAAATTTATTTAATCTCAGTTGGCTCCTTCCTTATTCATGCATCTCCAAAAACCAGAGCAGACATTTACTGAAACGACTAGGGCTCCTCTTCGTTTGTCACATCTCCTCTTTGCTATCTTTCCCACTTCTAACATAGTGTCCTGCCTCTTGATAGTACTTGTTTGCAGCCTCCACAATACATGCTCATAAAAAACCCTTCTCTCTTTTCTAACATGGTCATCATATGGTCACTGGCTCTTTAATGGGAGTGGGGAAGAGGAAAAACAAGAAATTTAGGCTTAGACTTTGACTGAACAGGAGAGAAGACCCATTGCGCTCTCTGTTCTTTTTTGACTTTAGAAAATTGATATGGAGACATATGAGTGGAAGTGATCTTTTAAGGCTTTAAGCAAAGGAGACAAAGTCATAATAGATTAAATCTAGTCTGATTGCGGTATGCAATATGAGTATTGCTTTGAAATCAAGAAAGGAAAGTGTATGTGCAGCTTTAGAGGGGTACATTTGCATTTGTGCTTCTTTGAATTCATAAAACGCCTGTATCGCCTGAAATCTTACATTTACTTTTCCTTTTGTTACTCCTGTTCTGTGAAGGGAAGACCACCCTGACCTCATTCAGAATGCCAAGAAAAATGATATCCCAGAGAAACCCAAGACCCCCCAACAGCTCTGGTATACTCATGAGAAGAAGATTTACCTGAAAGTGCGCCCTGATGTAAGTAGTTCTCCCAGTGTGGTTGAAGGGGGCATGGGAGGCTTGAATAAGAAGAGCCCAGGGAAAAGATGAAAAAGTGATGGACATATTGGTGGAAGAGATAGGGACTGTGCTCATTAAAATCAGGGTAGATATAAATACAAGGGAGGCTATAGCTTCTGGATTCAGTGGGTCTTGATTCCACTGTTGGGAATCAATCAGGGCTGGGAAACATTTAGCTTGTGAAGTGCTTGAGACTATAGTTCCCATAATCCCTTACCATTGGTCATGATGGCTAGAGCTTCTGGAAGTTGAACTCCAGAAAGTAGCTGAAGCCAAAGCCTGCCCTACCTCTGGAATTTAATCTATCCAAATTGACTCTTACTACTCCACTATTATAAAGCCCAGTTTACAGTTTAAGTAGAACCATGTGACAAAGACTTGCATAAACTGTACTGTTGGAACTGCTAGTGTATTTGAATGGGACCCACTTGGGCTTTTGGCTACGTATCTAATTAGTATGTCAAAACAAAATATTCAGTGTAACATTCTCCTTGCCACAATGGTTTCCCACGTCTATTCCTTGAGGAGACAGAATTCAAATATATACAGGCCTCCATATGGAGTCTGAAAAAGTCCAGAAAAAGTATTGCATAGTTCTTCTTTTCATTATGCACATTTGTCCTAAGATAGTTGGAGAAGCTGGGAAATTAACAGATGAGGGAAAGAGTACCTCTTGCTGAAAAGGCTGAGGTGAGATAATTTGAAAAGAACAAAATTGTGAACTGCAGAAAATGAACTGAGAGAATTAGGCCACAGAACGCCACCAGATGTTAATGATGATCACACAGAAATGGCATTAAATAGAATGAGTGGACAGGTTTGTGGAGAAGGCTAAATGGAGCTTGGGGACATTAGTTTTTGGACTACAACTCCACAGATTGGCCATGCTTGCTGGGTGCGGAGGATGCAATTCTAGTCCAAAAATGATCTTTCTCAAACTCGTAACTATTAGCTGTGACAGTGGAATGGGGCCAGAGACAAAACTACACCAGTGACTAACTGGTTAAGTCAGGGCAGTCAACAATGTGTGGCAGTCTCCATTTGGTATTCATTATTATCTTTCTGGAAGCATGTAGGGAGATACTGTTGTGAAGACGTATAGTTAGAGTAGATCAAATTTTACCTGATTGAGATGTATACTGGCTTCAGTGTTCATATGTAATATTTGCATGCAGTTGCTTATAGTTTTGAAGTTCTATTTCGTACTTCTGATTGTCCAGACAGCTTAGTTCTTTTGATCAGAAAGGGGGGGTTTAAAAAAGGGTGAGAGCATGAGATCCTCACAGACTTGGCCACAAGGACTACAGTAACTGTGTTTAAAAACAAGCAAAATCAGGATCCCAAATTTGGTACAAGACAGCTGATTCTTACCTTCAAAGAACAAGTAAACCCAAGCACATTCTGTGCATGGACTTTCAGATTTCTTATACCTTGAGGTACTTTTTCTCCACTTAAAGAATTACATACAACTTTTTTTTTGAAAAAAAATGTTTTTTCAAAAGTTTAGCTTAGTTCACTGCCATACCACTAGGGTGGGCAGTATTCCCCTTTTGCCCCCATTTTTTTCCTTTTTACTTAATTTTTTATTTCCCCCTCCCCACCTGGGTTTTTCAGGCCACCACGAAGGAAGTGAAGGAAGCGTTGGGCAAGCAATGGTCTCAGCTCTCGGACAAAAAAAGGCTGAAATGGATTCATAAGGCTCTGGAGCAGCGGAAGGAGTATGAGGTAGGGAACATTCAACAGTTCCCATCCATCTTCTCCCCCCTGTGCTCAGCCGGCCTTGTCGCGGCTGTCAAAACCCAGCCGCGCTCCGAGAGCCGACTTGTGGGTGTTAATCCCTCTTTCTCAGCTTGAAGGGAGTTGCAAAGCAACCCCTTCTCTGCTTTCTCATGCCAAGTGTCAGGGCCACAATCCTAGAACCTAGGGAGGGCTTCTCCCTGTGCTTGTGGTCTGCCTCTGTAATTTTAATTGCTCTGTGTGTTTGATCTCCACAGGAAATGATGCGAGATTATATTCAGAAGCATCCAGAGATGAATATTGAGGAGGGGGCGCCCCTCGTTCTACCCTGACTAAAGCAGAGAGGCAGTTGAAAGACAAATTTGATGGGCGACCCACCAAGCCCCCTCCGTGAGTTGATGGGACACTTGCGGGGATGAAGGGATAAATGAGGTTTTTCCTCATGGGCAGTGGTGTGCTTCCACATAGGTGAATGTAGGGTATGTTATTGGAACTGTATGCCAGTAAATACAAACCCAAGTCGAAATGTGACCTCTCCTAACAGTCACCTTACTGTCTCTGCTCAGTTGAAAAGATGGTTGTAGTGGACTTAGGTAGCATGTTAGATCTGCCTTTGCAGCTTCATACCTGTGAGTGAGGTGTTCCTTGCAAAGGACTGTTTGTGGCAGCAACACTGGTAGTCCTATATACAGACATAAAATTTTTAGAAATGTAAAAGCATTGCGGAAAAAATGGAATTTTTTTTCTGTAGGAACTTGAATATATGCAATACTTTTTTCCATTACAAATCCAGAGTTACATTGTTGCTTTCATTACATACAATGTTTCATTTTTGTAATGTATGAAATTGTGCTGATTAGTGTATTTATGGTTTTTTAAAAAAGAAAAGTTAATTTGTGCAAGCAAAATTGTAAACATATCCTATACTAAAACTAGAATTGCAAACTGCTAAACTCTTTGCTGCTTGAACACGAATACTTTAGTTTTTGCCAAATCAGAAGCAGAGGAAAATGAATGCAGAAAACATAGATTTTGTAATAAACAAAATAAAAATAATTACTCAGAAAGAAAAAAATCTTAAGGATGAAGCTAGCAACCTATTACGATATTAAGTTTAATTCAGCATTGAAGTTGTTTACCTCTTTAGTAGTATGTTATTCCTCCATTCCCTGTGCACCTCATCTGCAGAAAGTATCTTAGAGTGAGTTACACAGGTTGAATGTATTACAGGAATTAGTCTGTAATTTTGTAGGTTGTCAGCATACAGATCTACACACTAGATAAAACATCAGTTTATCCATTAGAAAAAACTGACAATTTGTCTTTAGGAAAAGATTGTGGGCTTTTTCTCCTCAAACTTGGGAGGGAAGTGTCTCTGCCTTCAATCTCTAGGAGTTGTTTGCCATGAAAACACAGTTGCCCCATATCTACAGCTGAGCTGCTCTTTGCTTTGCTATTCACCCCTTCAGTACAATATACTTGATCCCACAGTGGACGGCATGTTCCTGGATCCCTGGCCTCTGTCCTAAAATCCTGACAGAAATACCAGTTGAAATCTCAGATCTGCAAAGATGGCTCAGTGAATTGGGTAGCAGGTTGTATTGTTATGCTACTTTTAATGCAGCTGGTCAGAATACTTCCTCAGTGGAAGATGCCATTTTAGAGGAAACTTCCCTCCTGCTGAAGAGGAATGTTTGTTCTAACATGGTGTTTGGTGTCACCTGAGTGCATTATGTTTTCAAAGAAAAGAAAAGAGTATGTCTTAGAGACTTATCATGGTGTTGTTGTTTATCCATACTTTTTTGCAAACTCATAGTAAAATAGGAATAGTGTAATCTTGCACATCAAGGATCATAAGCTGGTGGCAGCTGGATTCAAGGCTATACAACCATCTTCTCTGAGAACACTGTCCCACTTCATTTCACTCTTTATGTCCCTTGAGAATCACAAGAGAGTAAAAGGCATAGAGGCACCACGAGAGGGCAATAATGTTAAAATTATCACTTGTTTCTCTGATTGAAACATGCTCCATCCGTCCATTTACTCATACAGAAACACTTTCCATTCTTTCACATTCTCAATTTTTCCCCCTCTCAGCAGTCTCCTTTCTAGGACTGCCAGTGAACTCAGTGAAACTTTTTCCTGATTTGATTTCAATTTGTTCCACCTAATTTGTTAAATTGTTCAGCTTTTGAATTGCCACTAACATTTGTTTTAACATTTTAATTCATTGCTTTTTAAGGTAATATTTTGAGTGTGAGTTAGTCATTTTTTTTATTTAACAAAATAACAAATACATTAATTTAATTATTTTAATTAAATTTTGTTTAGATTAATTTTAGTATTTAAAGTTAAGTTAGTGCGAAACCTTGACATTTCAAAACACTGACAGTGAAATGTCTTTAATCAGGTGTCACCTATTGCCAATGCTTGTTGCTAAGAGGGACGGAACATTTTAGGCTTGTATCCCAACCAGGATTTTATCATCCTTCCTCCTATAGATATCACTATTCAGTGTTTCACCTTCCACAGACCTGCATCCCAAGTGGAACAATATTTTTCTGGAAAAATCAGTTAGGAACTATAGAAGGGGAAGTCAGCTTTTCTGTCTATCCTTTCCTGAGATCTATTTCTTGGTCATATTAGAGTGTGATGCAGAGTAGTTTTTATATACAGATCTAGATATTCCTCCCCTGGCAATTTCACCACTTTCACTTTGTGGAATGCAAACTCAAGCATCTGTCCTCAGCAGTAATTTGTAATGTATTTTATTCCATGGACAGAATAGAGCCAATCAGGCTACCTGTCCTTGTGCAGCTTTTCTCTCCTTTTAACTGTATGGTTGCCAGTATTGTTCAGGCTTAGGTTTTTAAAAAAGTTCTTGCAGGATAGTTTACATTCTAAATTTAGAACTCCGTACAACTTCAATTACAAAATGAAAATTACAGAAGACTAAAGCATTGTCAGGAACGTGGTATTTTTTTTAAAACCTGGAAAGAATAAAAATGGTATTCAGCTGGCACTGAAAAGACATTAAGACTGGCGTTGGGAAAGCATGACAGAACTGGGATAACTCAGACAAAAATTATATTCTGAGTAGTTGGTGTTTTGTTGGAAGTACACTGCCTCCCTCCCAAATCCTTTGACACCCGCAGAAGGAAGGGTCCTATATTCTCTTTGCGGGCTGGAGAGAACATGAAATCCCTCTCACTTGTACAGAGATCAAGGGCAGTGACCAAAGAGCAACAGAAGAAACCTTAGCTATTTCTCCCCTCTTCCAAGCTGCAGTGCAAAAAAAAAGAGAGAAAGAGAAAGAAAGAAAAAAGTCAATGCCAGCTAATAGGAATCCTAGGGGCACATGAATCTGGGTGTCGGGTCCAGCCCTTTGCAAAACTTAGTTTTTCAGCAAAAGCTCTTACTGAACTCTCTGCCTTTGCTTTACATGCAGCAGGTATAATTGGCAAGGATGCACCAACTGCAGTAAATTCCTATTCTTTCCAAATTTTGGGAGCTCTGGAAAATTTGTAATCACATAACTTGTTTATGGAATAAATGGATCCCCTACAGTCCATATTGTCCAGCTCTCCCCACCATCCCTTCTCTGCTTAACACTAGGGGAAGGACTCTATATGAATAAGCAGAACCACAATCATCCTACAGTATAAAGTAGAGCCCTTTCTTTTTTTATCTCTGTAGCTCCCATCAGTGTCTGAGAGGAGCTGAAATTTAGCATCTATTTAAAAATCTGGGAAAATTTTGAGTGCAAACAATACAGGTGTACCTCTGATAATGAACTAAATGTGTTTCTGAGTATTACTTCTGTAACAGAAACTTTGGTACTAGAAGTAGAAATAACATGGAAAGAATAGAGAGAGATTCTTACACAAAAAAGAGCAGTGGTTCAACATGTTTCAGCAAAGTTTTAATTCAAAACTGATATTATGCACATATGGAATGAAACACCCAGGGCAGGAGAATCTTGCATAAGTAAACAAAAAAACATTTTGAATCTTCTAGAGAGTACTTGGCAGCTCCTTCCAAAAACCATCCTGGGATGATTTTTTTCTTTCTTTCAGCAGCCTCACTTTTCTTAAGATTTCCATTTTGATGACAAAACTTACAGATGTGTTCTTTCTTGACATCCCAACATAGTTAGTAAGGCTAAACTGCTTTCCCCCCCTTTTTTTGTTTAATTTGTTTTTTATGTTATTTAATTGTTTACGGCAGATACACAGCTACAATCTAACAGTGAAAATCTTTCTCCAGCCCCCCTTCACCTTTTTCCCTGCGCTTTAAAAAAAAAGTTGGCTGGGTTCCCACAAAGGAATTTCTTTGTCAGAGGGATATTCTAAAATGTCCTTATGCTGGAAATGGTTACGTTGGAAATGGTTACTTGTCAGATGAAGAAGCATTTATAAACTGGAAGAGCCCTGACCCTCATTTTTCATAAAAGACATTAAAAGCAAAATCAAGAGTGCCTGTTTAATCTCCCAACCATTTATAAATATCAGGTGACCTCATATGTAGTGTTTCTGCCAAATGTTGAGTTGCATATTTTATTTAGCATGTTGATATGTCTTCTGTGCAGTGAATCAAACTCTTTTATTCCAACAATATAAATACTTAAACATCCTGCTCCTTGATTTTCATTACTTTATGTCCCCTCACAAGATACCGTACATTAATATCTGTTAAAACAATTGAAAATGTGAAGCAATACAAGATTAATTTGCAGTCTAGAAATATATCAAACTAATGAGTGAAAACAGTTAAAACTATGCCCAGGTAGAGATTTTAAAAATGATTAAACTTCAGATAAAGACCACTTATTATGGCTTAAATGTTAATATTTTTAATCCAAACATTTATATTGGAATTATTTTTATTAGAATATCTGCTTCTAATTTTTTTTTTACAGCAACACATACTTCCCTTAGATCATTTCTTTAAATTATGCAGCAGAGGGACCTGACAAGTTGATTTAGGCAAATGCAGCAAACTGCGTGGTATGCTGTGACACTCCATTTATTTATTTCCAACTCTTTCACTTAGATCATTGGAACACTCCCAGTTCACTGTCAATTTCTATAGGAAGGGTGGGCAACTGCGATGGGTCCTATAAGCATGGCATGAATTAAAAATCAGAAATGTATTCCCAGTGTATATAATTTTACAGAAAAAGTATGTATGTGCGAGGTTGCCACTGCCACATACCAAAATTTGGCAGTGACTAGACAAGGGCTATGGCTTTTGACTGGTTCAGGGTTGCCAGTGTGACCCCCCCCCGACTGCTGGAAGTTACCCACCCTTACTTTAAACGTTTAAGCAACTCTTTCGTATTTACAGTCTGGGTTCTGAACCCAAATGAGTGGTTGAGGCTGATGTTGATCCCCCACTAGTGATCATGTGATTAGGGCTGGGGAATAATAAGTACTTGAAATACCAATTGTTTCTGATTGTTGCATTGATTTATGTAAAGTCTGCCAGGTTCTAAATTAATGGGTTGGTGCTATATAAAGAAAATTATTTTTTAGGAATAGTTACTCGCTTTACTGTGCTGAGCTGATGGCAAACATGAAAGATGTCCCAAGCACAGAACGGATGGTACTCTGCAGTCAGCAATGGAAGCTTCTTTCCCAGAAGGAAAAGGATGCCTACCACAAGAAGTGTGATCAGGTGAGCCTAGACTTACACGGCAGGAAAGAGAATGACAATTAGAAATGTTGCCCTGGAGTGAGCTGGGATGGTCCGAATATAAAGCAGGATACAGTTGTACTGATATGCCCTTGTCCGTGATAGAGAAGTAGATTTACCTCAGTACCAGAATGCATTATGATAATAACAGCTATTGATCAGGCTGCCTGCTCCAGTTTTTAGGGTGCAAACACAGGTTTATCTACGGTATCTCCAGAGTGTAAATTAACTCTAGCAACATACCACTAGAAAGCAATGAAAAAAACAAGCAATGTGAGGGGAAATTACTGTTTTTAAATTTGTCAGTGACAGTTTAGCGGGGTTTAGAAGCATTACTTGCCTTCTGATTGATAGTTTCCAGGTTCCCTCAGCCAGTATGGCTGTAGTTGTGCTAGTTTGGGGACTCTTGAGAGCTCTAAGCGAAAAGACTTAAGTTTTCTGAGCTCTGCCAAAAGTCCCAACTGAAGTTTTTGTGCTCTGTTTTGAGAGCTGCTTTAAACAGTGACAATGTTTTCCAGTAATGTTGCAAGAGTCTCCGAGTCTGCCACCCTTCTTCAAACCTTGCCCCGATATGATGTCTTTGGTGTGGGATGGCAAAATTCTCATGAATTCTGAAAGCATATATATATATATATATATATGGTGTGAAAGGAAGGGGAATAACAGAAACCTTGTGAGTATAAAGTGGACTTCCTCTGTGTGGGAAGCTATCTTGATATGGGTTATTCCTTCTTCTGTCTTCACAGACAAAGGTCCCATGCAGTTGTAATCCTGCTGGGCCCCATAGCAAGAGAGGGTTTTTTCCCTCCCTAGAACTCAGCCTCCTCATAAAGAAAGGATATTTTCTCTGTCCTCCTAGGTAGCGGAAGAGAAACTGTATAATTTCATTCATTGCCTTGTTTAGTTACTGATGAATTAACTGATAGCTATGATAAGCTGCACTGGTTGCAGACCAAAAAAAAAGCTTGACCTACAGGAGCAAACAAGAAATCCCACTTTAGGTTAGAGGAAGGGCAAAGGTCACAATAGAACATCTGGTACCGCAAATAGGACAAGAGGTTTCTAGAGTTTCAGGTTCCCAAGTAGGCCTCCTGTAAGGAATATGATAATGACAATGCTGATAATAATCCAGATGTTGGGCTTTGTGGCACCTCTTTATTATTGCTTGAAAATCTGGCAGCCATTTTAAGCCACTCATAGCACACCTCAACAGAGACAACAGGAAGTCATGCTGGATTTCTCCCTTTTTGGCCACAGCTACCAGGTAGCATTCATGAGAACCTTGTACAGGGTTGTTTATATATGACATGCACGCAAGCCTGATTCACAATATCCCCTTTCCCATTGTAGATGATGAATTGCTTCCTTGTCTTTGTTGATGGGTTAAGAAATTTGTTTTTAAAGAACTTCAGCTGTTACTCACAACAAGCTACACATCTCAGAAACCACTCTCCTCTCCTCATGTCCTCCCTATGTCAAAGCCTTTAGTGTTCCCCACCAGTTTAAATGTATGTTTGTTTGTTTATCAGATATTCCACTTTATGTTGATGTGGGACCCAGTTTCCTTTTCCCTAAAGGTCTGGTGCAGTTGATAGCAAGAGCCTGTGTAATCTAAAGCTTTACACGTCAGACTTGTAAGATGTGTATTTGTCAAAGGAATCTATAAAGGAATTCTGGTTCTTTGGCATTTATAGTAGTAAAATTGTTAACAGAATGGGCCCAGCAATACAGGGAACAGTTTGTATGCTTTCATCCAGTGAGAAGAATTCTCTACCAATGGTGTCTTTGTTTTGTCAAGATTACATTTCAGCTTGTTCTCCGTATCCGAAGCAAAACTGGCTCCAAACACCAGTTCAGAAAATATACAACTCTCTAAGATTGTGAGGGCTTGACATAGTTAGCATACTGGTAATGCTTTTATGCCAGCCTCCAGTAACCTCACTCAAACAATCTTTGTAGAACAACAGTGGGCAGTGTAACAGCCTATGAGGCTCATGAGCCCTGCTCAGTTTTATCCCGTAATTATACATCTCCCAAAGCTGCCACTTGCCAAAATTAGTTTTTGAATTTAAAAAATATAATCACACTCCTAGAAACCTCTAGGCAGTGCAGTTTTTTCTTAGAAGAATTATTATTACTTTATTGTTATCTTTATTTATACCTTGCTTTTCTGCTCGAGAGGACTCAAAACTGCTTACAAAACTTAAAAGAGGACATAGTTAAAACTATAATAAAAATTAAAACGCACATTAGACAAATTAAGAATCACCCCCCACATTCTAACAAAAAAAGAAATTGTGGTTGTCTTCTCTTCCTTCCCCACCCCCAAAATTACACCAAATGCCAGGAAATAGAAGCTGCTTTTGTTTTGGCCAGGAGCACCATGCTGTGGGGAATAATATTGGTCTCTGCACCCTCCACAGTTTTCTACTTCTAACACACAGTCTCTAACACAAACTCTCGCTTCTGATCAGTTGGGCACACTCAGCCTGGCTGTTTCATTGAATGTAGCTTCAAAGTATACCAAAGAGCTTTAAGAGCTCTAGAGATTGAGTGAAGCTGTCTAGAGACTGACCAGGTTGTCTATCCAGATCTTATTCCAAAGAAATACCAGAACTGCAGCTGTATCAGTGGGGAAAAAGTTTTCAGGAGATACCTGCAATACAGCAGGATCCATATACTTTCAAACTGTCTTACCAGCAACACCCTGCCCCAGAGATACCAGGAACAGCCAGTGGCCCAAAACTTAGCTGTCCATGATGAAGGTAGTCAAAACAGGCTGCCCTGCTCACGTGTCATTGTCATGCCCCATGTAGAGCACCAAATCAAGGGTGAAGTTCTCCAAACTATGGAGTCCTTAAATAGTATCTGCGAGACTGTTCTCCCTTCCTCGCCCCCCACACACACAGTAGGGAGACTGGGGAACAGTGGTGTGATGGTACTTTAACAAATTCCAGTTCTATTTCAAGAGACCAGTGGTATGCCCAGATGCTCAGTGTAGGCTAATTCTTGCACGGGGTACCTGAAAACAGATTTAAAATCCTGATGGAGTATGGCATCATGGCCCAGTGAGATCTTTTGAAAAAGAAGCTGCTGTTAATTGTTACTCTAGCATCTCACTTCAGATAGTAAATGGATCCTACTCAGAATCTTCCCAGTAAGCTTTGTCTTAGCAGTTCATCCTTTCATTTTAATAGAGCACAATAACACATAGGATTACCAAACCAGGATTGGAAAGAACAAGATCCTTTTTTTTTGCTTCAATCTTGACGTAGCCTTTGGCTCAGGGGAATATCTTTCAGTCACAGCAAGCAGCTGCAAGTAGCAGAGCCCTTGGGGCAAGTGTTTGGATTTGGAGTCAGGGGAGAAAGGTCTCATCCAGGATAAAAGTGACAGTAGTATCTCACATGGGTGGTAGAGAAATGGTGATTTGGATAGCAGAAGTCCAAAAAGTCTGCTTTTTAGCTGAACATATTGTTTTCTTTTGTTTAGTCAATTTCTCCCTTGAGTCATAATTCTGTTCATGGAGTCTCACACTGCAGCGTTGTATGGCTTTCCCCACCACACACACACAGATACACCTTGTCAAATGTCTTAGAGAATGTAGAGAACAATATCAGTAGCATTGCTGGTGCTAAATCCAGTGTTAGTTCTATCTAAAGTAGACCTACTAAAATGAATGTGACTTCTTGGTCACATTCTGCACTCTTCTGCAAGTCCCGTTGGTTCCAGTTGGTCTCCTCTAATTGGGAGTAAAGTAGGTTCTTCTTCGTGGTCTCTGTGCCTTCATACACTAGGAGCTTTAGCGCCTGCGCGGTAGCGTTCGGAAACTTCTAGAGCTTGTTCGCTTGGCGGGAACCCCTCCCCCACGCCGGTACTGCGCATGCTCCTCCCGCCGAGCAACGGTCTCTCCTCAGTTCTTTCTCGTCCGCCGCCGCGTACGGAAGGTTCTTTAGTTTGTTCCTCTCACGTCGTGCTTGGCTGCTGTTTTTCACGGTTTTACGGACTTTCGGACTGTCTTTGACCTCTCTTTCGGACTCCCCCTTCGGCTTTCGTCTTTTTGGATTTCGGAGTTTGGCGTTTCTTCGTCTTATGTCCGCGCTCTTTAAGAAGTGCGTGTCCTGCGGCCGCAAGGTTGCCCTCAACGACGGCCATAAGGAGTGTCTCTTCTGTTTGGGCGAGTCCCACAATATCCGGACTTGCCAAATTTGTAGGGATTTTACTCCCCAAACTCTTCGCAACCGCTCCGCGAGACTCAAATCTTTTTGTTGGGAGCAGTCTCTGCGGGCGATAGACGAGACCTCCACTTCCAAGATGGCCGACAAGAAGACGACCACGCCATCGACGGTATCGGCGGCTGCCGTTCCGTCCACCTCGTCGGTATCGGGCTCGGTACCGGCGAAACGCCGATCTCGGCGTTACCGAGGATCCCGAAGCTGTCGGCGGCTGCCAAGTCAGCTAAAGGATCCTCGACGGCGAGGAAGGCTGAGGCTCCCCTTACGGAGACGCCTGCAAAAAAGCGCCCTGCTCCGGACGGAGGCAAGGGCAAGGAGAAGGAGAAGAAGAAGAAGAAGAAGGAAAAGAAGCGCTCCCCGGCTGGGGACGCTCAACCTCCTACTCCTCCTCCTACTCAGCAGCCTTCCAAAGGGCGAGGCGAGTCCGTCGACCTCTCGGAGGATGAGATCGAGGACGTTCCCCAACAGCGCCCGGACTCGCCTGTGGCAGACCCTCCAACCCTGGTGGAGGAGCGCCACCGCCCTCTTAGCCGTCGCAGGTCGGCCGACCTGCAGCAGAGAGAGCCCTCTGCTTCTCCGGAGCGGCGTTCGACCTCCTTCAGGTCCCGGTCCCGCTCTTCCGAGCGTCCGGTGGCCTCGCCGCCTCCGAGGGAGACAAGAGAGGAACAACCTCGCTCGTCTGCCTCAAGATACACCTCGGCGTCCTACGTGGCCAGGTACGCGAGGGAATCTGAGTGGAGAGAGCGCCCGGCCTCCTATCGGTCCCATTCGCCATCGTACCGGGATCGGTACCATCGTGGCCCGAGTCGCTGGGAGACCTTCCGGAGGTCCCGGTCACCTCGTCGACAGCGCGAATCGCGCTCGCCTAGAGGGGACGAGGCTCGGTACCTCGACGCCGAAGCCGATCTCCGTCGGACCGCCGCTCCTTCAGCCGCTCTCCCTCCCCTCGATATCATAGGGCGAGGGAGCCTTCACCACGGTATCGGGCGATATCGCCACCTCCTAGGGTCACGGCAACGGCGACGCGCCCTACGGAGTCGGTGGTGACTGAGCGGGCTACGACGACGTCAGCCTGCCAGACTACCCCGGTCACCACCAAGAGGGTGAAGTCCGTGGTCAGCCATCCCAAGCGGGACGCTGCTGCTACCACCGCCCCGGCTGCGGAGAAGCCTAGGAAGGCAACACCTGCGGCGACTACGAAGGAGCCGGAGAGCGAGCGGCGAGAGGACTCACCGAGCTCGGAGTCGTACGACTCGAGTGCGGAGTCTGAGGTGTCTGAGGCGGCCTCCCAGGAGTCTCCTCCGTTGGGATTCGGGGACCGATCCCAGATTCTGCTCCAGAGGACGTCCACCAGTTCTCTGCGATGCTGCTCCGCATGGCCACTACCCTCGGCCTTAAGATCGCCGATGCGGAGCCGGAGGATGACGATCCAGCCTTCTCCGTTTTCGAGGAGAAGCGACCTTCCACGGCCCCGCTGCCTCTCCTGCCCCGGGTATCCAGACTGGTGAAGGCCGCCTGGGATAGACCGGCCTCGGCTCAGCCGATACCGCAGCGGTTAGAACACCTCTACAGGGTGCAGAAGGATAACGCCGGTTATCTATTTAATCACCCTGCACCGAACTCTGTGGTCGTCGAGTCCGCGCAGACGAAAGGCTCCGGCAGGCAACACACCACCCCGCCGGACAAAGAGGGCAGGAAGTTGGACGCCTACGCAAGGAGGTTCTATTCGGCTGCCTCCTTGCAGATCAGGCTGTCCAACACTCAGGCTTGCCTCGCGGCATACCTGAAGAAGGTGCTCGATCGCCTGCAACCAGCGATGGAAGCGGTACCGGAGGACATCCGCCAAGCCTCCTCCGTGATCTTCAATGAGGCTATCTCCATCGCTCGGCACCAGATGGCCTCCTCCCGGCACGCAGTGGAGATCGCCTCCCGGGTCATGGCGGGATCCGTCGGCCTCCGCCGCCATGCTTGGCTTCGACCGGCCGACATCCAGGAGGACACCAGAAGGAGGATTGAAGATCTCCCCTTCGACGGTGAAGGCCTATTCAATTCGTCCACAGACGAAGCTTTGGACAATCTCGTCAAGGCGAGACTGACCGCAAAAAAGATTGGGCTACAGCCGGCCACGCAGACCCGCAGGGCCTCCACCTTCCGACCATCCTGGCGACGATCTTCCACCTCGTCGTTCCAGCGTTCGGCCCAGTCTGGACAGTCGAGACCGTCCTCCGGCTCATCGGCCAGACGCACGATTAGGCGGCGCCCGCCTTCGTCGAAGAAGTCCTCCTCCGAGACAAAGTCTCGGTTTTGACGTGTCTGGCAGGACCCACCAATACCCACTCTTCAGCCTACCATCAGCGCTCGGAGACCGACCGACTCTCGCTCGACACCTAGCGGAGTGGCAGTATGTCACTACGGACTCTTGGGTGCTTTCCATCGTCCGTCTTGGCTACGCCATCGAGTTTCTCGATATTCCTCCTCGCGGCGTGTACTACTCCACGCCGTCGAGTCCGGCCCTCCTGGAAGAGATCCAATCCCTCCTCCAGAAAGGGGCGATCGAGCGGCTCCCGCAAGAGGCCAAGACCACCGGCTTCTTCTCCAGGTACTTCACGGTACCGAAAGCCGACGGTACCCTCCGGCCGATCCTAGACCTCAGAGGGGTGAACTACTACATCCGCCCCAAAAGTCAAGATGGTCACGATACCGTCGATCCTACCCTTCCTACATCGAGGGGACTGGTTCGCCTCCATCGATCTCCGAGACGCATACTTCCATATCGCCATTCGCCCGCAGCACAGACGGTACCTCCGCTTCGCAGTCGACGACACCTGTTACCAGTACAAGGTGCTGCCGTTCGGACTCTCGACTCCCAAGGGTCTTCACCAAGTGCATGGCCCCGGTGGTATCCTACCTGCGGACGAAGGGCGCTTCCGTCTTCCCCTACCTCGACGATTGGCTGTTGGTGGCGTCCTGCAAACAGAGACTTTACCACGACGTCCACATGACGTTGTCACTCCTGACCCGCCTTGGTCTACGAGTGAATCCGAAGAAGTCCCACCTCGAGCCGGCGAGGATCTTGGACTTCATCGGGGCGACGCTCGACTCGACCTCCGCCAGGGCGTACCTACCAGAGTCTCGAGCACAAACCTTGATCCGGGCCGCCGCTCACGCTCGTACGGCCCCGACGTTATCTGCGAGAAGCGTCCAGCAGCTCTTGGGCTACATGGCTGCGACGACCGCTGTGACATACCTCGCCAGGCTGAGAGCAAGACCTCTTCAACACTGGTTCGTCCGCATATTCGACCCCCTGCGAGACGAACAGACACTCCGACTGCAGCTGCCGGGAGACGTCCGCTCATCCCTCCGATGGTGGCAGTCGCGACGCAATCTCATGTCAGGCATGCCTTTCCAACAGCCGACACCGAAGGTGACGGTAACGACCGACGCCTCCCTGTATGGATGGGGTGCCCACTGCGGCGATCTCAGAGTCCGCGACAGATGGACCGACGACGAGACCGCTCTCCATATCAACGCGCTGGAGCTGCTCGCCGTCTGGAAAGCCCTACGGGCGTTCCGCCATGCCGTGGCGGGGCGCACGGTCCTGATTCTGACGGACAACACCACCGCCGTCTGCTACATCAACAGACAAGGTGGGACTCATTCCACGACCCTGCTCGACATCGCGCTCGGCCTGTGGGAATGGTGCATTCGCCTGCACACGCATCCCGTGGCGGTTCACCTGGCCGGGCAGGAGAACACCACGGCAGATGCCCTCAGCAGAGACACCTCATCCCATCACGAATGGTCTCTCTCCGGAGAGGCGTTGGACTGATTCGGGACCGCTGGGGCGAACCATCGATCGACCTCTTCGCGACCAGGGAAAACGCGAAGTGTCGCCGATTCTGTTCCAGAGCGGGCCACGATCGTGCCTCCATCGGGGACGCTTTCCAGTTTCCGTGGACCGGGGAACTCCTCTACGCGTTCCCGCCGTTCCCGCTGCTCGGCCGGACGATATCGAAGATCCTCGCCGACCGAGCCGACGCGATCCTGGTAGCCCCGTACTGGCCGAGACAACATTGGTTCGCACCCCTGCTACGAGCCGTGCGAGACGACCTGCTCCGGTTGCCACCGACACCGGACCTGCTCTCCCACTCCGGCGGCCGAGTCCTCCATCCGGACCTGCCACGCCTGGCCCTCCATGCCTGGAGGATATCGCACTAGACGATCCCGTGCTCGGTACCGTCCTCGTCGCGGCCAGGAAGGAATCCACCCGTCGCAACTATCAATACAAGTGGCGACGCTTCCTGACCTTCGCTAACGAGAGGAGTGAGCCGGTATCGCCCGCGGGGCTCTCGACCGTCCTGCACTTCCTCCTGCACCTCCGGCAACAGGGCCTGGCGTTTCCATCCCTGAAGGTGTATCTCTCCGCGATCGTGGCATACCAACCGCCACGATCTGCTGCCTCGGCCTTCTTCAGGAACGATACCGTTAAGCGGTTCCTGAAGGGACTTCACCATCTCTACCCGCCGGTATCGCCGCCGCTACCGCCGTGGTCCCTCTCGCTGGTGCTCTCGCAGTTGACGAAGCCGCCCTTCGAGCCGATGGCGACCTCGGATGACAGGCTCCTGACAATGAAAACCGCCTTCCTGGTAGCGGTGACCTCAGCGAGGCGAGCGGGTGAGATCACAGCTCTTCGTTCCGATGAGCCCTTCATGGTCTTCCACAGGGACAAGGTGGTCCTGAGACCTGACATCTCGTTCCTGCCAAAGGTGGTGTCCAGTTTCCATCTCAACCAGGACATCATCCTGCCTGCCTTCTTCCCGAACCCGACGACACCGTTGGAGCGGGTCCTCCACTCCCTGGACGTGCGTCGGGCATTGGCTTTCTACAAGGACAGGACTGCTTCCTTCCGACAGACGCCGCATCTCTTTGTTTGCTATGGGCGACGTCGGAGGGGCCTAAAAGTGTCCACCCAGCGCTTCTCCAAGTGGGTGGTAAGGACTATTCAACTGGCGTATGAGCTCGCGAGGAAGCCTCCGCCAGTCCTGCTTCGAGCCCACTCCACCAGAGCTGTGGCTACTTCTGCGGCCCTCCTGCGAGGAGTTGACCTGCATGAACTCTGCCGTGTGGCGACCTGGTCCCAACCATCGACCTTCGTGCGCCACTACAGGCTCGACTGCCGGTCGCGCAGAGATGCCCGGTTTGGACGTGAGGTGTTGGCTTCCGTGCTGTAGGACCTGACCCGCCGTCCGACCGGTAAGCTACACAGTCTCCTAGTGTATGAAGGCACAGAGACCACGAAGAAGAAGAACAGGTTGCTTACCTGTAACTGTGGTTCTTCGAGTGGTCATCTGTGCCATCATACACCCGCCCTTCCTCCCCTCTTTCTCAGGTCCCTGTAGGTTCTACGGCGGACGACAGAACTGAGGAGAGACCGTTGCTCGGCGGGAGGAGCATGCGCAGTACCGGCGTGGGGGAGGGGTTCCCGCCAAGCGAACAAGCTCTAGAAGTTTCCGAACGCTACCGCGCAGGCGCTAAAGCTCCTAGTGTATGATGGCACAGATGACCACTCGAAGAACCACAGTTACAGGTAAGCAACCTGTTCATTTCATCCCTTGTTAACTAGTTTTGCTAGAAATCTAATTGTGATGAAGGTGCTACCCCACTGCTCTTTCCTTTCACATCAGTTATTTCAAATATCGTTCATCTGTTACTCAGCTATCTGAACAGGAACTTGTCCAGAACCTGTCAGGAAAAGGCCCTGTTGAGAATATTATTGCTCGCAGAGAGGCCCGTTTGATGAGCATACAGGAGACAGCTTTCTCCTGTCTTGCTCCCAAGACAATGCCCTTAGGAAGGGTGTGAAAGACACATCCTTTTATCTGGCCTTTTAAACTCTGTGATTATGATAATTTTAATACTTTGTTTTTCACAAAGTGATACATGTTAGCTGCTTTGAGAATTATTTTTTAAAGGGTGAAGAATAGAATAAGGTAAAAACATTTGTCTCTTGGATTGGGAAATTGGGGAACACAGATTAGAGTTTACTCAGTATTGCCACTTGCTTACTCTCAGGTACAGCATTATTTCTTAGAGCTGTTTATTCAGTCTGATTAGGCTACAGTAGTTTGTTGTGATCCTGAATCAAATATCTGTTAGATGCCCCTGAGAATCTTGCTGGAGTCAAACAGTTTGCTACAAATGTGGAGCTGAGAGGGGAAAAGGGCAGATAAAAATATTTGCCTTATCTTAGGAACTGACAGTTTTCTCTGCTTCTTTGCCCCCACAGAAAAAGAAAGATTATGAAATTGAACTTTTGCGTTTCTTGGAGGTAAGTGTAACCTAGCGCATTCTGTCTGCTAATGAACATACTTAGTTATCTCCTATTAAAATTGTATCCATTGTGGTTCACTGATTTTAGGGTCTTGTGCATAGAGTGTGATCTATAAAACTCAAAATTTACAGGGTCAGACCATGCAGTGATTCACAGTGATGGAACCCCAACCCCAAAGTCCTGCTCCATCCCATAATAGATTTTAATCCTTGAACCAAGGGGACTCTGAACTGGACCTCTGTCTTAAAAATTGGTGAGAAAGAGGGTGACTTGTGTATAGTAACAGGCTCAGTGCAGCCATATTGCTGAACCATGGTTTGTGAACTTCAAAGTTCATAGGCAAGCCATGGTTTAATGCTGTTTGTCTGCATACAATTTGTCAATTCACATGTTAACCCAAACACATAGTTAAGCCCTCTTAACTGTAGATTTACCTGATTTCTTAAGTGACCCACTGTCTTCAGATATATATGACTTGGGGCATACAGAGGTTCAGACTTAAAAGGACATAGGGAAAGTATCTCCCCTCTCCCTCCATCTTCTCCAGCACAATAGCACATTCTGTAAAAACTAAAGTTTCAAGATGGTCCTCAGAGATAGTATGCTTTTTCCTTGTGACAGGGGAGAGAAAAGAAGCTGATGTAGACACTGGACTGTTAATGTACAGTCCTCCCTCCACATTCGTGGGTTTGACGTTCATGAACATGAACCACCTGCTTGCTCCCCGCTCTCTCTCTTCTGTTCCCCTTCCTTTTGCCCAGGTGCGCATGTCTTCCTTCCACAGACATTGCAAAATGTAAGCAAATGTCAGGGGCAGCCCTCAGCGTGTGCCTTCTCCAGTTGTGCTCCTGCCCCCTCCCATTTGTTTGCCTATCACCTGGGTGCCTAGAAGGCAGCATGCCCAGGCGAAACACAAGTGAATGGACAGCGGTGGGGGAAGCCTGGAAGGGAGTGGGAAGGGGAGCGCTCACTTGGCTGGGGAGACTTATTCACATCATCATCATCATCATTATTACTACTACTGTTACTTTTGTGAGGGTTCTGCACCCCAAACCCTCGCAAAAGTCAAGGGCCCACTGTAATATCCTTCTGGGAAGCTAAGCTTTTCTAAAGAAAGTAGGCAGGCATGTTCTGCTCCACTTAAGGTTTCCGACTAAGTATTGAGTATGCTGCTGAGTTAAGTATATGTTAATATATTAGGAACAAAGCAAACAGAACAAAAAAGACCCAATGCCTAGGAAATCGTGATCTGTTACTATGTTTTATCTTTTCTTGTTATTCCCTCCAAATTGCAGAGCTTACCTGAAGAAGAACAGCAGAGGGTTCTCGGAGAGGAAAAGATGCTGGGAGTAAACAAGAAAGGTGCCACCAGTCCAGCCTCTAAGAAGTCCTCACCAGATGCCACCAAGGTGAGTGAGACATGCTCTTTCAGGGGCATGGGCAACAAGCAAGATCGCTTGTGGGTATGTGTGCATTTTTGCTTTTAAGCAGAGGAATGAATCTTACTTCTAAACCAGCCTCAAGACTTCATTCAGAGTGGCTGATAGGGTTGCTTTGGAAATTTTAGTTACAGTGATGTAATCATCTGCCTTTTAAACAAGTAACTGACTAATCACCGTAAAATAAAATTACATGTGCCCCAAAGTTCAATATAGGTGCCTTTTTGGGATTTTGAAGGAAGTGTGACATAACTGACAGTTTAATAATAAGTTACCACTCTCATTGTTACATATAAATATTCATCTTTTGCCTTTTTTTGGGGTTTTTTTTCATTCCCTTTTCATTACAACAATGCGTCTGAACCAAAATATTTTAAAAGGGAAACATGCTTTTAATTTGCAACAGAACCAGTTAAAATTTGTCCTTGCTGGAAAAAATGGCTTCTCCCATTGACTTTATCAACTAAACCATTAGTTGATTAATCTTCTGGGTGAAGTAAGAATAAACCTCCCCATTTTTTTGTCTTATCATCATCACCATTATTTTCCATATTGCTTAAAAGGAAAAAGATAGAAAGATACAAACTCAAGAGTTCCACAACCACGAGTCCCTTTGTGCTCTTTAACAGGGAGGTTCTGAGAAACCCAAACGGCCCGTTTCTGCTATGTTTATCTTCTCGGAGGAGAAACGCAAGCAGCTGCAGGAGGAGCGACCCGAACTGTCGGAGAATGAACTGACTCGGCTGCTGGCACGGATGTGGAATGATCTTTCAGAGAAAAAAAAGGTTGTTTAATCAATAATGCATATTCTCCTTACCATATTTTTGTGTGGGAGGTGTGTGGGAAGACGTACTCCTGGATATCTCAAAGTCAGCTGGATTTTTTTTTCTGTTGACTTAGATCAAACCAGGATCTTGACCCTCTCCCTCACTTTTTTTTTTTTCCAAAAGAAAAGAAATAAAATGAAAAGAAAATCTTGATAGAAACCTACTGAAGGTTCTGGAACATTCCAGAACCATTGGTTCTCGTTAGAAGGCACCAAGCAGCTCCGTCACAGCCTGGGCGCTCCTGCCATTCCATCTTGCGTTACCTCTGTTTGTTCGCCCCGCAGCTTGAGGAGGGGCAGCCATGCTATGGCATTGCCCTCACCTGATGTGAAAGTGGGTGACATTGGAGCCCGCATTGTGCATTCTTATGTACTAGCCACCTCCCAGTGCATCTGTGAATATTGCATGGAGCCAAAGGGGAAAAGTCTTGAGGCTTGGTTTTAGAAGCCTGAGAATGGAGGTGTGGTGCGGCTTTTGGGGAGTTAGCTGGAAACCATGATTTTGAGTGATTGATAGTTAGAAGAAGGAGTTCCATTTGAGTGAGAAATGATAAAAGTTTGGAAATGTGTGTCAAAGCCTCTCATTGGGTGAAAACAGGCAGCTGTTTATCAATCAGTATTTGTTATGGTATGTCAATGGTCTTAGCAACCACTCAGCAATTGAAGAAAACGGTGGGAACATCCCCTTTCCCTTGAGGGTAGTAGCAACAGCTCAGGAGGGAATCTTTATCTCCCCAGTGACTGAATTCCAGTTTAGTCTCAGGCTCTTCAAGAGAATTACATCTGGCTCCACTCATTTTGCCTTGGCCCAACCTCATGCCATTAGTCCTCCCTACTCCTAGAACTAACAGAACTAATGGCATGACGCTGGGCCAAGGCAAAAAGAGTGTGGCCAAATAATTCTTCACAATTTGGCAACGTTCCTTCCAAGCATGGAAAACACAACTCAATTTTATGTTTGCCCACTCCCAGAGTGAAGCCTACTGTCTCTGCTTTACGGGCTGCAAAGAATAGCTCGGTTCCTTACCACAGGTTACCAGAGTTCAGATACCCTTTCATCAACAATTGCTGAATGGAGCAGAAGAAACAAGCACAGGCCAGATATTGGATCTCTAAAGGCTGCATGTGGCTTGTGGGGTAGAGATTCCCTATCCCTGCACTAAATCATATACTGGGTTGAGAGTTTTTTGTATATATATAAATCTTTTGTTAGCTCTTTTGCATCGAAAGTACAGTCAGCTGGCTTGCCACGTACTATGATAAGCTACCATGCAGCTTTCCATTTCTTTCTGGAAAATTTGGGATATTTTAGGAGAGAGAACAAATGATGGAGGGGGCACAGGAGGAGACTGGCTGTCGGGGTAACAAGAAGCTATACTGAGAAAACTTCCTCCGTTAAATACATACTTGGTCCTGAGGCCTAAAAACATGCTTTCAAAAAAAAAAAAAAAAGGCGAAGGAAATTGAAATTTGCCTCTTTAAGAAGATGAATCAACTGGTCAGCTCACATTCTCCTTTTTCATACAGTACTCTAATTGAATCTGCAGAGTGTGCCATATTCTTGAATTGTTAATCTGCCAGCCCATTCTGTGATATGTGAATTATCTCCCAGCTGTAAGGAGAGTTTGTCTTTATGAGTGATGTATAAAAGTGTGTGATATGATGCCTTTGTGTGTTTTAATTATTGGCCTGGACCTAAATGTGACCCATTTTTGACTTTGGCTGTAGCTATTCTCCAGTGCAGGAGAGGCCTTTCTGTATGGGAGAGGCTTGAAGCTGTAAACAGAACATAACTGTAGCTTCAAAGCTGAAAGTATCGTTCCACGGGAAAGGAAAGGTCCATCTCTACCAGATGGCTTGTGTTTGTAGGTGACTGTATTGTACTGTATTGTATTGATTACAAACTTGTGTCTGTAGGTGACTGTATTGAAAGTTTAAAAAATGGTTAGCTCCTGTACTTGTTTTCAGTATATTCCCAGGTTTGCTTTTAAAAAGAGAGAGAATTTAATTGCCAATACTCATTGGCTGAATGCAGGCAAGAGTATTTGTTTTGTTAGGATAAACTTTCAGATCGTTGAAGTGGGGGTTAAATGAATATACTACATTACAAAATGCCACTTCTGTATTTACCATATAAACAAACACATTACAGTGGTCCCTCCACTTTCTCAGTGGTTTGGGCTGCAGAACTCTTGCAAAAGTGGGAAATCCACAAAAATCCCCCCTCGACTCTCCCCCTCCCATTCTCTTCCGGGCCTCCCATGTCCTGTTCTCTTGCCTTTTGTGTGTCAGGGCCAAAGGCAAGGGAATGGGAGGAGGGAGCTCCAAAGAGAAAAAGGAAGGCTCGCACAAGCCCCCCCCCATTCCTTTCCTTTTTGTCTCAGCGCAAGTTCTCAGTGCCTGGGCCAGAGACGGGGGAATGGGAGGAGGAGTTCCGGAGGGGAGAAGGAAGGGGTGCACGTCCCTCCCCCCCCAAATTTCCTTGCCCTTTGCCTGGGTGCTTGCCTTTTATGCCTGGAAAAATATAAGGGAATGGGAGGAGGAGAATGGCAGGTATGCACGCCTTGCAAATAAATTTGCAAAGGTCAAACCTGCCAGTGTGGAGGGAAGACTGTAACAGAAAATAGATCTCAGATTGAAATGTCAAATTCCCCCTTTTGGCTGCTGCTTTAAATATTGAGCTCTTCAACGGATCACTGAAGGTGGCCAAAGATTTGTATTTAGAGATTTCCATTTTATTTCATTGACATTCCCATGGCAACTTGAAAATGATTCATAAAGCACTTATAAGAAAACTGCTTTATGAATAAAAACATTAAAACATCACTAATAATGAATTCTTCTTAAAATTCAAATAGAACAGTTCATGGAACAGAAGGTTCCTTATCTTTTTAAAAATGTTTTAAGAAAAGATTTTACATAGATTCTCTTGCAAATGTGCAGGATCATTTGTTACAGAACATTTGTTTCAAATAAGAGAAGTGCAGATTTGTATTAAGAAAATGTTTTGGTTGCATAAATTTAGAGGTGCTGAATTTTTTAAAGTTGTTCAGGCTTCAAATACATGCTACATTCGTGAGGGTTCAAGGTACAGAACCTTCACGAAAGTGGAAAAACCTGCAGATAACTCCCCTTGTGATCTCCCTCCTATTCCCTTCCAGAGCTCCCCACTCCCATTCCCTTGCCTCTGGCCCCAGCACTCCGGAGAGGAGAAAAAAGACAAGATAAGGCCTTCTGGTATTTTCCTCTCAGAAGAGCGGAGCACTGAATTGTGGTGTTCCCCCTTTGAGAGGGGGAGGAGCATGAAGAACACCAGACCAATCAGCAACCATTACACAGCAGAATATGCAGCTGTGTGGCAGAGAGGACACGCCTCCAACAATGGAGGTGCTTTGCTCACCCAAAAGGAAAAAATGTCTATTTTAAACACAAGCCTGGGGTGAATGCAAAGGAATAGCAGAAGGAGAATGGAGGGGACATTCACTTGCCTCACGCATAAGTAAATTCGTGAAGGTCAAACCTGCAAATGTGGAGGGAGAACTGTACAAGCACCTACTGTTCCTTCATCCTGCAGTATTTTCCTTTAAAATCTGTGACATTGCATCAGGGTGAGCTACGTACATCTTCAAACTGTGCCCGTTGTGCCCTGTTTAGCTCTATAGGATGGAGGTGGGTTGGGAAGAGTATATTAGTTGATACTCTGGGGAAGCACGCTTTTTTTTTTCATCTAATAAAATAGTAGTCATTCAGCTTCTGACTTTGAAGAAACTCTTCATCCCAGCATGTCCGCTATGGAACTCTGTCATACAGAATTTTGAGGAATGATGTAGTATAACCAATTATGTTAGTTGCAGAAGCTGGCTAAAAGTGTTAGACCTCACTGTGTCATTCTGTGTGAAGTAAGTGTGTGTTGTTGAAGACACCCCCAACATTTGCCTGTACCTGTATTGCAAGGAGGGTGGACAGTACCCTGTTAGCCGTCATCATCCAACACTGCTGATTTTCTGATTGAAGAGTTCTGGTAAACGTCTGCTGGAACCCCAGATTTCAGTAGAATACAGTTCTACGGCTTAAATGCATTGGTTTCCATACCAGTGTGTCTCTCCATACCAGTGTGTCCTTGTTACCTCAAAGATTTTGACCATCTCTGTTGTCTTCTCACCTAGGCCAAATATAAAGCTCGTGAGGCTGCCATGAAAGCTCAGACAGAGAAGAAGCATGGTTCTGACAAGGAGGATCGAGGGAAACTTCCTGAGTCACCCAAGACTGCTGAGGAGATTTGGCAGCAAAGTGTTATTGGCGATTATCTTGCTCGCTTTAAGGTAATGGAACAGTGGAGAGGGCAGGAATGGTCTAAGGAGTAAATATTAGAATCTCTTCCAGAAACTGGACTTCAGTCCTTACCTGATCTTTATCCATTGTTTGGAGAAAGCCAATGATACTGTTACGAGGATGAGTATTAACTCCAGAGTAATTTGGTCATCTCTGTCAATGTGGCATAGGAGATTCTGCCATGTGCAGATATTTAATGAATTGCATGATATTTTTTTATCCTCAAACTGTGAGACATATGGGTTCAAGGCTTTAGTTCAGCATGAATCAGAGTAGAATTCATTTGCATGGCTGAGAGTGAAGGTAATCCCTGTTACCTTACAGAAGCAGCTGTGAGAGAAAATTGCAGCTTCTTCTGCGCCTGTCCACTGTATCCTTCGGAACCTCCTAGAGCTGTTGCATGTTTTTGAAGTAGTCCCTCCTCCTCTGCTACATAAGAACCTCATAGTTCCTACTCAAGCCCTTAGTACCCTTTTGTCTGCTACAGTGACAGCATTTGAAGGAACTGGTCGTGAGTGGTTTGTCATAGAATTATTGGATATTTTGACTTCAGTTTCTCTTCGCTTTGGATTGCATTTTGGCTTGTTTGGACCCTAATGTGGCTTCATTATGGACTTTCAGACTTTGATTATTCTTTGAATTATGATATGGCTTAGTTCTTCTTCATGGTCTCTGTGCCTCACACACTAGGAGCTTTCGTGCGTGCACGGTAGTGTTCGGAAGATTCTAGAACTTAGTAGCTAGGCGGGAACCCCTCCCCCTTGCCCGTACTGAGCATGTTCAGCCCACCGAGCAACGGTCTCCCCTCAGTTCTTTCTCGTCTGCCGTCGCAAACGGAAGGTTCTTTGCTAGTGGCTTGTTCTTCGATTGCGTTTTTGGCTTGACTCTTGGATTTCGGATATTTGACTACGGTTCTTGGACTTAAATTCTGGTATTTTGGACCCCCTTTATTCCCTCCCTCTGCTTCTCTCCGTGACTCTTCAACCTCTTCTCCACTCTTGCCTTCTGATTTTTCCTCCTTCATTGACCTTTGTCTGTGTCGACCTTGTTCAAGAGCTGTATAACGTGTGGTTGCAAGGTCGCCCTGTCTGACGGACACCACGAGTGCCTTTTTTGTTTGGGGGAAACCCACAACACCAAGGCTTGTTCGATTTGTCGGGAGTTTACGGCCCAAACTTTAAGAAACCTTTCCTCCTGTCTGAAATCTCATTGCGGGGAGGAATCCCTCCGAGCAAAGGAACAGTCTGAGGTTCACGCCGTCATGTTTACGTCATCGACTTCAGGGTGACCCACAACCACAACATTGACGGTATTGGCGGCTGCCACTCCGTCTATGACTACAGTATCGGGCTTGGTATCGCCCTCGAGGCCGCCGATATCATCGCTTCCGAGGATTCCGAAGTTGCCCTCAGCAGCAATGACCACCCTGGAGGCACCTGCAGGCTCACAGGCAACAAAGTCATCCAGGCCTCTGACCGCCGCACAGCAGAAGCGCCCGACCTCTCCAGAAATCTCCAAAGAAAAGGAGAAGAAGAGGAAGAGGAAGGAGAAGAGGCATTCCCCTTCTAAGGAGACCCAACTCCCAACACCTCCACCGACTCAGCTCGCTGAGGATCCAGGTGTGCAGCTGGACCAACAAGAGGTGTTGGTCGAGGAGCAGGCCGTGGAGGTCTTGCCCTCGGAACCACCTGTCTTGACAGCTGCGGTACCCCCGCTGAGTCGCTGCAAAACAGTGGACCGCCAGGAGGAGATAGTGGCCCAACATCGGCCCACGCCTAGTCACTGGGCGGCGTCTGGAAAGAGCATGTCTCGCTCTCCAGAACACAGAGTCAGGCCTCGGTCACCACACTACCGCGAAGCGTACACCAAGAGGGCCCACTCTCACCCCTCCACTGACTCACCGCTCCCTTCCGCTTCCCATATCGCGAGGTACGGTCAGGAGCACATGTGGCGAGAGTACCCGGCCTCGTACCGCTCCTACTCACCGTCTTATAGGGATAGGTACCACCGAGACTCGAGGCATTGGTCACCCTACCGGAGGTCTCGTTCGCCATCCAGGGAGAGATACCACTCCCGGTATTGGAGGTCACCAAGTCAGCCGGTTTCTAGATCACCTCGCCATTGGCGATCCAAGGAGCCCACACCCCAGTACAGGGCGGTGTCTCGTCCCCCAAGGGTAACCTCGACTGCCACCCGTCCGGTTGCCGAGTCTGCCGTGACCCAGACAACGGTCCCGGCCATGACGGTTGCACAGGCGATACAGCGTCGACGGCCTGCTGTGGTGCCGATAGCAACATCATCGACACCTCAGCCAACAACAACCATGACCACCTTGCCGTCTGCTGCACCGGTATCCATGGCACCAAAGGTACCCTGGCGTTACCACTCCAGAGGTCATCAAAGGAGAGGTCCGTCGATGAGTCGTCGTGTTCTTCTTAGTCGTACGAGACTGATTCTGACTCCGATGACTCTACACCCACGTCCCACAAGTCGCCACCCTTGGTCTTCGGGGACCCAGGACCGGAGTCGGCACTGGAGGACGTGAAACAGTTCTCCGCCATCCTCCTTCGCATGGTTACAGCGCTTGGGCTGAAGGTCGCAGATCCGGCTCCAACGGTACAGGATCCGGTTTTCCAGTACGTCGATACATGTCCACCTTCCACCGCACCGTTGCTGTTTCTACCGGCCCTCATGGAGGCCCTGAAACATCCCTAGGCCAAGCCAGCATCTGCTCAGCCAGTTCCTCATCGGCTCGAGCATTTAATACTGAACACAGAAGGAGGACGCCGAGTTCCTTTTCAACCACCCAGTGCCGAACTCCATTGTCGTGGAATCCGCACAGACCAAGGATGGCAACAGGGCCGTAGGTTAGACCATGAGGGCTGCAGGTTAGACACCTTCGGAAGGAGGTTCTACACCGCCTCCTCCTTGATCGCAAGGATGTCCAACACACAGGCTTGCCTGGCGGCTTACCTGTGGAATTTACTTGACCGGTTCGGCCCACTTGTGACTAATCTTCCTGAAGAGAGCCGCGCAAGTGCCATGCAATTCTTCAGTGAGGTGGTGGCACTTGCGAATCAGCAGATCATCTCTTCGAGGCACACTGTGGAGGTTGCAGCGAGAGTGATGGTCAGCTCCGTCTCCCTTCGATGGTACGCGTGGCTCCACTCGTCGGACCTGCAAGAGGATAGCAGGAGGAGGATCGAGGATCTCCTCTTCGACAGCCAAGGGCTATCTAATGCCACTACTGATGAGGCCATGGATCATCTTAAGGCGCAACTAACCGCCAAGAAGATGGGTATACACCAGCCACCCCAGCCTTGTCGTGGCTTCAGCTCTCGGCCATCGTGGTGCAGGTCCTCGTCCACCACGTACCAACAACATCAACAGACAAGGAGGGACTCATTCAACCATCCTCCTCAACATAGCCCTCGACCTCTGGAACTGATGTGTCTCACTTCAGATCCATCCGGTAGCGGTGCACCTGGCCGTGCAGGAAAACACCACAGCGGACGCCCTCAGCAAGGACACCGCTTGCCACCACGCGTGGTCCCTCTCGAGCGAGGCATTCCGGATGATTCGAAACCGGTGGGGCAAGCCGACGATCAACCTTTTCGCCTCGCACCAGAACGCGAAGTGCTGCTGGTACTGTTCGAGGGCTGGCCAGGGGCGCGACTCCATCGGCGACGCTTTCCAGTTCGGGCGGAACGAGGGGTTCCTCTACACATTCCCTCCGTTTCCCCTCCTGGGCCAAGTGGTCTCCAAGATTCTCGCGGACTGAGCCAACGTCGTCCTCGTAGCCCCGTACTGGCAGAGGCAACACTGGTTCAGCCCCCTGTTCGAGGCCACTCGCGGTCGACTCCTCAGGCTCCTGACAATGCCGGATCTCCTGTCACACTCCAACGGTCTCGTTCTCCACCCAGACCTGCCACTCTTGGCCCTTCATGCCTGGCGGATATCGCCCTAGACAATCCCGTCACCCGTCATCGGTAACGTCTTGACTGCGGCCAGGATGGAGTCGACACGCTGCAACTATCACTACAAATGGCAACGATTCGTGACCTTTGCACAGACACGACGGGAGCTGGTATCGCCTGTCAGCCTGCCTATCGTGCTCCCTTTCCTCCTACACCTTCGGCAGCAGGGCCTAGCCTTCCCTTCCCTGAAGGTCTACCTTGCCGTTATCGTGGCTTACCAACCTCCACGTTCCCCATCGGTGGCTCTCTTCCGTGATGATACCGTGAAGCAGTTTCTGAAGGGCCTGCAGCACCTTTACCCACCGGTATCACCACCACTGCTGCCATGGTTGCTTTCCTTGGTGCTATCGCAGTTGACAAGACCGCCCTTCGAACCCATAGCCACCACTGATGACAGGCTTCTCACCATGAAGATGGTTTTCCTGGGGCTGTCACCTCAGCCACCAGGCGGGCAAGTGAGTTGACAACCTTGCGCTCTGACGAACCCTACCTTGTCCTCCATAGGGACAAGGTGGTCCTCCGGCCTGACATCTCCTTCTTGCCAAAGGTGGTGTCCAACTTCCATCTTGGTCAAGACATCATCTTGCCAACCTTTTATCCGGACCCGACTACACCTTTGGAGCGATCTCTCCACTCCCTAAATGTTCGTTGGGCCTTGGCCTTCTACACGGACAGGACTGCACCTTTTTGACAGACCCCGCACCTTTTTGTGTGCTATGGTAGGCGTCAAAGAGGCCACAAGGTGTCCACCCAACGTTTTTCGAAATGGGTGGTCCAGACTACCCTGCTGGCGTACGAGATGGCTGGGAAGCCTCCAGCAGCCTTGCTCCGGGCTCATTCAGCCAGAGCCGTGGCGACATTAGTAGCTCTCCTGCAAGGAGTCGATCTGTAGGAACTGTGCCGTGTGGCAACCTGGTCCCAGCCATCGACCTTTGTGCGCCACTACAGACTTGACTGCTGGTCCCGTAGAGATGCCCGTTTCAGACGTGCGGTGCTGGCTTCCGTTCTCTAGGACCTGACCCACCATCCAACCGATAAGCTACAAAGTCTTCTAGTGTGTGAGGCACAGAGACCACGAAGAAGAAGAACAAGTTGCTTACCTGTAACTGTGGTTCTTTGAGTGGTCATCTGTGCCCTCGGACACACCTGCCCAGCCGTCCCCTCTTTCTCAGGTCCCTTATCGGCGAACTACAGAACTGAGGAGAGACCGTTGCTCAGCGGGCTGAGCATGCTCAGTACGGGCATCGGGGAGGGGTTCCCGCCAAGCTGCTAAGCTCTAGAATCTTCCGAACGCTATCGCGCAGGCGCGAAAGCTCCTAATGTGTGAGGGCACAGATGACCACTCGAAGAACCACAGTTACAGGTAAGCAACCTGTTCTTCTGGACTGTGATCTGGTTTGGCCTACAAACTGACTTGGATTTTGTTAATGGATCTCTTCTTGGTCTTGGCAGTTCTGTCTAGCTGTGCTGCCATATTACGGCTTCCTAAGCTTTCTTTAAAAAGTTCACATCATGCGGGGTTAAGAAAAATGACCACTCTTGCTGTTTGCTGTGCCTGGGAGAAGAGTATAACATGGGGGTCTGTTCTCATTGCCAGGCCTTTACCCCACAAGTGTGCAGGAACTACTCTTTGAGGCTCAAAGTTCTTCTGTGGGAGAATACTTTGAAAACTTCTGACAAAGAGGCAGAAAATAGGGTGCTCCATACAGCTTCTCCTGGAGGTTGCTTCAGGCTGTTCTTCAGTGCCATCTCATGCTTCCTTGGCCCTGACTGTCTCTGGCTTCTTCTGGGTGGCAATGAAGGTCTCTTCAGGGACCTTCATATGGAGAAGGCCAAGGGCACTCTTCATCATTCTACCTTGGAATTGGCCTCTCAATCTAAACCCGCAATACCAGGTAGATCTGTTGATACAGAGGCTTCTATGTGAGTATCAAAGCAATGGACCGAGAAGAAGTGTCATAAGAAGGCAAACAATGGTGAGAGTCAACCTCAGGTTCAGCATTCAACATCTGCAAGACCTGAGCAGCCTCTTTCAATAGATTTGGTACAGAAACAAGAGCCTTTGGTACCAGTCTCCATTGTCTATATATTGTCCATATTGTCTCCATCCAAGGTGAGCCTCCAGCCTGTGAGTCAGTACAAGAGGTATCTCTTCAGACTATGCCTGTTGGTACCAGACAAACTTCAAGGGTGAGATTGTTGAGTTGTAGGTGCTGCAAAGATCTTCATCTTCAGATCACACATAGTGGTCTCTTCCACATCCTCCACCTCCATATCACCACCATACTTAACATACAGGAGTAAATATTCTTTCTTTTTAATAAAAGGTTCAAAGGATATAATCCTGATGATTGGAATGTTATGTAACATTTGGAAAAAGTGAAAGTTCATTACATCTTGAGGGAGGAAGCAAGCAAAGGGTAGTATTGCCATAATTGCAAACACAGAAAGAGATAGCTCATGTAATAAAACAGTTTCATCTAACCTGCAAGCAGAAGAAATTGCTACAAGGAAAACAAAAAGCATTAGGTCTTTCATAGTGGCACATCATTTGAAACAGAAGTCAGCCATACAAAACAGGCCAGAATTATAACTTCTGACCAGTCAGATCTTCCAATGAGAAGAAGGTTAACCCATTTCATTCCAACATAGCTATCTTGTACCACAGACCAGTGGGTTATTCATGTGATTTGTAGAGGAGTATTCAATTAAATCACATCATCTTCCCATGGACAGAAACCTCTCCCAAATTAGAAACCAAAAGAAAGATTGTCCATAGTCTATTCGGCATCTCCTGGACACAGTCTATACAGCCTGTAACCTCTCAGTAGAATCTTTCCAACATTTACTCCATCTTTTTTGTGGTACTAAGACCCCTCTCCCCCAAAAACATGACCAGTTTGGAGCACCTCTTTCTGACAGGGAACCTCTTAACTCCTTTCCACATCAGGAAGTCCCCAGGATTGATCTTTTGCATCTATAGCTTCAACAGAGGATGCTCCAAGTTTAAGTCTGCAGGAAGACAGCAGTCATCATCAGTTGATGACAGATTGTTACTCAGAATCCAGATTCTTCTTCGTGGTCTCTGTGCCTCACACATTAGGAGCTTTCGCGCCTGCGCGGTAGCGTTCGGAAACTTCTAGAGCTTGTTAGCTTGGCGGGAACCCCTCCCCCACGCCGGTACTGCGCATGCTCCTCCCGCCGAGCAACGGTCTCTCCTCAGTTCTTTTTCGTCCGCCATCGTGTACGGAAGGTTCTTTAGCTTGTTCCTCGCTATTTCTTCTGCTTGGCTATTTTCCTCACGGTTTTGGAATATTTTGGACTATTTCTTGACCTCTCTCTCGGACCTCCCTTCGGACTTGGTAAAAATTCGGACTCCTCCGCGTTTCTTCTAACTTCGTCGGTCGTCTTATGTCCGCGTTGTTTAAAAAGTGCGTCTCATGTGGGCGTAAGGTCGCTCTTTCCGATGGCCATAAGGAGTGCCTCTTCTGCTTGGGCGAGACCCACAACACCCGGACTTGCCCAAGCTGCCGGAGTTTACTGCCCAAACTCGCCGGAACAGGTCTTCGAGGCTGAAATCTTTCTATTGGGAGCAGTCTTTGAAGGCAATTGAGGAGACTTCCCAACCCAAGATGGCCGACAAGAAGACCGCACCATCGACGGTATCGGCAGCTGCCGTTCCGTCTACTTTGTCGGCATCGGGCTCGGTGTCGGCGTCGAGAATGCCCATCACAGTGTACCGAGGATCCCGAAGCCGTCGGCGGCTGCCAAGTCAGCGAAAGGGTCCTTGACGACGAAGAAATCTGAGACTCCTGCCAAAGAGACGCCCAGAAGAAACGCCCTGCTCCGGACAGAGACAAGGGAAAGGAGAAGGACAAGAAGAAAAGAGAGAGGAAGGAGAAGAAGCGCTCCCTGGCTGGGGACGTTCATCCTCCCACTCCTCCAACTCTTGAACCTTCAAAAGGGCGAGGCGAGCCAGCCAGCCGATCTCTCGGACGATGAGGTCGAGGATGTGCCACAAGAATGCCTGGACTTGCCGGTGGAGGAACCTCCAACCCTGGTGGAGGAACAACACCACCGCCCTTCGAGCCGCCGCAGGTCGGCTGATCTGCAGCAGAGACCATCCCAGCAAGTCTCTGCTTCCCCGGAACGGCGCTCGATATCGGCTAGATCTCGGTCACGCTCTTCGGAGCTGCCGCTAAGATCGCCGCCTCCTCGGGAGACACAAGAGGAACAGCCTCGCTCTTCTGCCTACAGGTACACCTCGGCGTCCTACGTGGCCAGGTACGCCAGGGAATCTGAGTGGAGAGAGCGTCCGCGCCTACCGGTCACATTCTCCATCGTACCGGGATCGGTACCATCGTGACCCGAGACTCTGGGAGACCTTCTGGAGGTCCCGGTCACCTCAACGGCAACGTCAGTCCCGCTCCCGCTCACCAGAGAGAGGAACGTCGGTACCGTAGACAGCAAAGCCGTTCGCTGGCCGACCACCGCCGCTCTCTCAGCCGCTCCCCCTCGCCTCGATACCACAGAGCGAGGGAGCCTTCACCTCGATACCGTGCGGTATCACTGCCGCCCAGGGTTACGTCTACAGCAACGCGCCCTGTGGAAACTGTAGTGACCAAGCAGGCCACGGCCACGACGGCCTGCCAAACAACACCTGTCACCACCAAGAAGGTGAAGTCGGTGGTCACTGCACCTAACGGACGCCCCACGGTCCCCGTTTCTGTCGTGGACAAGCGTAAAAAGGCACAGTCGGTGGCCACGACGAAAGAGCCAGAGTGGGAGCGGCGAGAGGAGCTCACCCAGCTCCGAGTCCTATGACTCCAGCGCCAAGTCTGACGTCTCAGAAGCGGCCTCACAGGAGTCCCCTCCTCTGGGATTTGGAGAACCGGTGCCCGATTCAGCTCCGGAGGACGTGCAACAGTTCTCTGCGATGCTGCTTCGGATGGCCACTACACTTGGCCTCAAGATTGCCGACACGGAGCCAGAGGATGACGACCCGGTCTTCTCGATGGTTGAAGGAAGGCAACCTGCCACCGCCCCGTTGCCTCTCCTTCCTCGCATCGCTAAAGTTGTTAAGTCCGCGTGGAACAAGCCGGCTTCGGCACAGCTGATACCGCAGAGGCTAGAACACCTGTACAGGGTGCAGAAGGATAACGCCACTTATCTCTTCAACCACCCTGTGCCAAACTCTGTGGTCGTCGAGTCGGCTCAGACGAAGGGGAGCAGCAGACAACATACCACCCCACCAGACAAGGAAGGCTGCAAGTTGGACGCCTATGCCAGGAGGTTCTACTCCGCTGCCTCCCTCCACATACGGCTGTCCAACACGCAGGCTTGCCTCGCGGCATACCTGTGCAAGGTCCTCGATCGTCTCTCCCCGGCCATAGAATCGGTGCCTGAGGACATCCGCCAGGCTACTGCCATGATTTTCAACGAGGCGGTAGCAATCTCCTGCCAGCAGATCATCTCCTCTCGACACGCTGTGGAGATTGCATCGAGGGTCATGGCAGGATCCGTCGGCTTGCGCCGCCACGCCTGGCTGAGACCGGCGGACATTCAGGAGGACACTCGGAGGAGAATCGAGGACCTCCCTTTCGATGGCGAGGGCCTGTTCAACGCGTCGACCAACGAGGCCCTGGACAACCTGGTCAAGGCGAGGCAGACGGCGAAAAAGATCAGCCTTCACCCAGCCTCGCAGGCCTGCAGGCCCTCCACTTTCCGCCAGTCGTGGCGAAGGTCGTCGACCTCGTCCTTCCAGAGATCGGCCCAGTCCGATCCCTCGAGGTCATCTTCGGGGTCGTCTGCTCGATGCTCATTCAGGCGACGCCCCACCTCGTCAAAGAACTCCTCCTCCGAGACAAAGTCCAGGTTTTGACCTGTTCAGCGGGCCGCCTCAACAACAACCTCTCTTCAACCTTCCACCAGCCCTCGGAGACAGACCAACCGACCCTAGCTCGACATCTGTCGGAGTGGCAACATGTCACTACGGACTCTTGGGTCCTTTCCATCGTCCGTCTTGGCTACGCCATCGAGTTTCAAGAAATTCCACCTCGAGGCGTTTACTACTCCACTCCGTCGAGCTCGGTCCTCCTGGGAGAGATCCAGTCCCTCCTCGAGAAACGAGCAATCGAACAGCTCCCGTCGAAAGCCAGCTCCACTGGCTTCTTCTCCCGGTACTTTACGGTACCAAAGGCCGACGGTTCCCTTCGACCAATCCTGGACCTCAGAGGGGTGAACAATACATCCGCCCCAAGAAGGTCAAGATGGTCACGCTACCGTCGATTTTGCCTTTTCTCCATCGAGGGGACTTGTTCGCCTCCATCGATCTCCGAGACGCCTACTTCCACATCGCCATTCGCCCACAGCACAGACGATACCTCCGCTTCGCGGTCGACGACATCTGCTACCAGTACAAGGTGCTACCATTTGGACTCTCGACTGCCCCCAGGGTCTTTACCAAATGCATGGCCCCGGTGGTATCATTCCTGTGGACGAAGGGCGCTTCCATCTACCCGTACCTAGACGATTGGCTGTTGGTGGCGTCCTGCAAACAAAGACTTTACCACGACGTCCACATGACTTTGACACTCCTTACCCGTCTCGGATTACAGGTCAATCCGAAGAGTCTCACCTTGAACTGGCGAGGACGTTGGACTTCATCGGTGCCACTCTGGACTCCATGTCCGCCAGGGCGTACCTGCCAGAGACTTGGGCGCAGACCTTGATCCAAGCCGCTGTTCACGCATATGCGGCATCCACCTTGTCAGCAAGAAGGATCCAGCAACTACTGGGCTACATGGCCTCGACAACAGCAGTCACGTATCTCTCAAGACTGAGGGCAAGACCTCTTCAACACTGGTTTGTCCGCATATTCGACCCCCTTCGAGACGAACAGAGCATCCGACTGCAGCTGCCGGAGGAAGTCCGCTCATCCCTCCTATGGTGGCACTCACGAGACAACCTGATGTCGGGGATGCCCTTCCAACGGCCAACACCAAAGGTGACGGTAACGACCGACGCCTCCCTCTATGGATGGGGTGCCCACTGCAGCGATCTCAAAGTCCGCGACAGATGGCACGGCGACGAGACGGCTCTTCACATCAACGCCCTCGAGCTGCTGGCCATCTCGAAAGCGCTGTGGGCGTTCCACCACATTGTCGCCGGGCGTACAGTCCTGATCCTGACAGACAACACCACTGCCGTCTGTTATGTCAACAGACAAGGAGGGACTCACTCCACAACTCTGCTGAACATCGCCCTCGAGCTGTGGGACTGGTGTGTTCGCCTACAAGTACATCCCGTGGCTGTTCACCTGACCGGGCAGGAGAACATCACAGCAGACGCCCTCAGCAGGGACACCTCATCCCATCACGAATGGTCTCTCTCCGGAGAGGCGTTCAGACTGATTCGAGACCGCTGGGACGAGCCATCGATCGACCTCTTCGCGACCAGGGAAAACACGAAGTGCAGCCGATTCTGTTCGAGAGCAGGCCACGATCGGGCCTCCATCGGGGACGCCTTCCAGTTTCCGTGGACCGGAGAACTCTTCTATACGTTCCCGACGTTCCCGCTGCTCGGCCGGACGATATCGAAGATCCTCGCCGACCGGGCCGATGCGATCCTGGTAGCCCCGTACTGGCCGAGGCAGCACTGGTTCGTGTCCCTGCTACAAGCTGCACAAGGCGACCTCCTCCGGCTACCACCGACGCCGGACTTGCTCTCCCACTCCAGCGGCCGTGTCCTCCATCCGGACCTGCCACGCCTGGTCCTCCATGCCTGAAGGATATCGCACTAGACGATCCCGTGCTCGGTAGCGTCCTCATCGCGGCCAGGAAAAAATCCACCCGTCGCAACTACCGATACAAGTGGCGACGTTTCCTGGCCTTCGCTGAAGAGAGGCGTGAGCCGGTATCACCCGCCAGCCTCTCCACTGTCCTTCACTTCCTCCTTCACCTCCGACAGCAGGGCCTGGCTTTTCCGCCCTTGAAGGTGTACCTCTCCGCGGTCGTGGCATACCAACCGCCACGATCCTCGGCATCAGCCTTCTTCAGAGACTATACCGTCAAACGGTTCCTGAAGGGATTACAACATCTCTACCCACCGGTATCGCCACCGCTACCGCCGTGGTCCCTGTCGTTGGTGCTATCGCAGCTTACGAAGCCGCCCTTTGAACCTATGGAGACCTCGGATGACAGGCTGCTGACCTTAAAGACGGCCTTTCTTGTGGCTGTTACCTCGGCAAGACAAGTGGGTGAGATAACAGCCCTTTGAGTAGACGAGCCCTTTCTCGTCTTTCATCGAGATAAGGTGGTCCTCAGACCTGACATCTCGTTCCTACCGAAGGTGGTATCCAGCTTCCATCTCAACCAGGACATCATTCTACCTGCCTTCTTCCCGGACCCAACAACACGGCTGGAGCGGTCCCTTCACTCCCTGGACGTGCGTCGGGCCCTGGCCTTCTACAAGGACAGAACTGCTCCCTTCCAACAGACTCCGCATCTCTTCGTTTGCTACGGGCGGCGTCGGAAGGGCCACAAGGTGTCCACCCAGCGCTTCTCCAAGTGGGTGGTACAGACTTTCAGCTGGCGTACGAGCTCGTGAGGAAGCCTCCGCCAGCCCTTCTTCGAGCCCGCTCCACCAGAGCTGTGGCGACTCTGCGGCCCTCCTGAGAGGAGTAGACCTGCACGAACTCTGCCGTGTGGCGACCTGGTCCCAGCCATCGACCTTCGTTCGCCACTACAGGCTCGACTGCCGGTTGCGCAGAGATGCTGGTTTGGACGTGAGGTGCTGGCTTCCGTACTCTAGGACCTGACCCGCCATCCAACCGGTAAGCTACACAGTCTCCTAATGTGTGAGGCACAGAGACCACGAAGAAGAAGAACAGGTTGCTTACCTGTAACTGTGGTTCTTCGAGTGGTCATCTGTGCCCTCACACATACCCGCCCTTCCTTCCCCTCTTCTCAGGTCCCTGTAGGTTCTACGGCGGACAACAGAACTGAGGAGAGACCGTTGCTTGGTGGGAGGAGCATGTGCAGTACCGGTGTGGGGGAGGGGTTCCCGCCAAGCAAAACAAGCTCTAAAAGTTTCCGAACGCTACCGCGCAGGCGCGGAAGCTCCTAATGTGTGAGGGCACAGATGACCACTCGAAGAACCACAGTTACAGGTAAGCAACCTGTTCTTTCCTGTCTTTCATACACATGTCATGTATTCAGAGGCCAGGCATGCTTGAAGATTGAGGGACCAGTCCTCAGTATCGTTGATATCTGGAGCTTTCTCTTACAGATCATCTGACCGGCCCTTTTTGATACCTTCCATTGTAGGGTGCTCCACCTGTCTACCCATGGGCATCCCAGCCACTAATGCCATGGGCTCCGTATGGGCAATTCCATCTTTATCCTCAACATGAGAAAGAAAATTTTTTAAAATCTTGCAGGAATGCTAAGTCTCCATCAACATTGAACTACTTTTCATCAGCATGTCATATCTTTAATCACAGTATGAAAATTTCTGCCAGTTTCAATTTTGTTTATATTACCTTTAAGTTCTGATTTGGTACTGGCTGTCCTCAGTACTATTTTCAAGTCTGTTCCTTGGGTGAACACCTCCCACTGAAGTTTTCTTCAGGATTTGGTTCTTCCCAAGTCATCTGTGTCTACCCCCTTCAGTTTCAGCTTTTTCATCAGCTCAACTTCTGGCCTTTTAATATCAGCACTGCTGCAGCTCCAAGAACTCTTTCTGCTGCTATCTAGTAAGGGGGCATGCTTTCTTTGGCTAAGTTTCAGATGCAGAAGAGGGGGATTATGAATTATTTGTATCTTTTTCTTCAGTACAGCCTTCCTAATTTTACTCTCTGATGGAATCAACCTTTCGTTCTCCTTCAAAGGATTCTACTCCAGCTACTTAGAATGGCCAGAGCCCTCTAAAAGTGCAAGCTCCATTGGAACCAGGTTCCAGCAAAGTAACCCTGCCTGTAGCCGTTTTGCCACCCTTGTTTGATGTAGTGAGGCAGTTGTGGAACAAGGAGGTTTGAGAAGCTAGACAAAATATTGAACCAAGACTTTCTTTCTTTTTCATGATTTAGTGGCAAGCTCAATTATTGTTGAAGCATAACAGTAATAGAAGACAAAGAGGTATCTCTTCCTCCTTTCTTGGTCAGCATGGTGAAACAGAACAAATGATGCAATAAGAGGAATGCAACCCACATTAGGTAAAGACAAATAGTAAAGGATACCTATATTCTAAATGAATTCAGGTAAACTGCATGAACTGCATCCAGGGGATAGTAAAGGAATTTACTGATGTAATCTCAGAGCATTTGTCAAAAAGGATTGGGAATGCTTAGAAAACTGAATAGAGCTCAGCAGACTGGAAAATGGTAAATGTTTTCCTCTTCTTTAGATAGGGGAAGAAAAAAGACCTGAGCAACTTCTAGTCAGCCAACTTTATATCAATGCCAGGGATAAAAATCTAGAATACTTCGTTAAACAGTCAGTCTGTGAGCACTTAAAAAGAAATGCTGTGATTACTAAGAGGCTGCGCTGATTTCTCAAAAAGCAGCGGGTAACCCCAGAGAACACAATCAAGAGGCAAAATGACATGATAGACTGAAGAGATGAGGCAAAACACTAACTAACTAAATTTTTATTGCTTCTGGCCAATGGCCGTTGCAAAAACAACAATAAAACAGTTGAATAATACAATAAAACAAAACAAAACAATGTCATTTAAAAATACAAGTTAACAAACCATAAAATTTTACAGTTAAAAACCTTGACATAGGTAGTACACTTTGGATAAAATCACAAAAAGGGTCAGAAACTAAGCATTTTATATAAAATTGTCACCATCGCAAGATACAGCTATCTCTGCCAGATGTTTCTTTCTAATTTTTTTTGCGCCAGTGGCAAAGCCACACGCCAAGTCACATATTTGTCTGTGTCCATTAGAAGGTAAAGAACCATTTCTTGAAAGTTCAAAAAAATCTATTCCAAATTAACGGTGAAATGAATCATTCCCTTGGGCCACTGTACAAAGGCCAACAGATTAAATAGTGAATTAAATCTTCTGAGTAAGGGCAGCCAGCTAAACATCTGCGGAGATTTTTTAGTACGTTATTAAGCCTCCCATCTCTTTCAGATGACTCAAACATATTTAGCCTTAGTTCTGTAAATGTACGACGCAATTGAATAAAAGTTAAATTGTTAAAATAGTCAGGATGGTCACCGAATTTTCTAAGTCTATAATATAGGGGAGCACAGGGGGAACCTTGGAGAGTGTGCAAGTCTGCAAACATAGCAACCTCCCGTATTGTATTATTAATTAATTTCTTCCTTGCAAACTGATCGAGTCCTTTTAGGTCTTCAATTGAGAGCCCATATTTAATAATTAATTGGGCTACCGCATGTACCCAATTTTTGACAGGTAGCCCATTACTGAGTTCCAGCAAACATTTTTTGGGGAGTCTAGAAAGCAGCATCTCTTGAACCTTAAACCAGTGGCACAGAGACCTTTTATCTATTTGACTTTCTAAGGTCAAAATAGAGGTTCTTCTTCGTGGTCTCTGTGCCTCACACACTGAAAGTTTTCACACATGCACGGTAACGTTCAGAAGGTTCTAGAGCTTAGCAGCTTGGCAGGAACCCCTCCCCCATGCCCGTGCTGAGCATGCTCAGCCCGCCAAGTCAACGAACAGATCATGGCAGTAGGGGTGTCCCTAGGGAGACCTAATAAAGCCCTTAGAAAGTAGTTCTGAGCTGGTTCTAAGCCAGAAACCTTGGATGTGCCCCAGATCTCTGCTCCATAAAGAATCTGTGACAATGTTTTAGCTTTAAAAATTGTTAGAGCTGGATTTACAAGATTCCCTCCCCTATTAGCAGCAAAGCTCAAAATTGCTTTGGCTGATCTATATGCTTTACCTGATGTTGTTTCCAAGAGGATGTCTCTGAAAAAG